>JAVCKV010124784.1:0-19340 GCA_032274145.1 Herpochondria borealis | reverse complement strand
ATGTCTAGAGAGTATGTCTAGCTAGAGTAGAAAACGGTGGCAGGCTAGCACACTGCATTCTAGCCAGATTTGTATGAATGTTGTCTGGCACGGCATCTCATAGCCAGGGTCTTTGCGTAAAATCATTCAGTAACCAAACTCAATGGAAACATCTGGGACACCTAGTAGAATTTACTCCACTCTCCTAGAGAGAGCAGACTACATGCACCCAGCGGGCTACTACAGGTAGAGTATGCTTATTGTACACACACCATTATTACAATGATTAGAACATGCAATGGTGTATAACCAGCTACTCTAGCTAGTCTAAGTATTCTAGCTACGAGAGAGAGTAGCAACATCTTGAATCGAATCGCGTATTGGGCTTTGATCACGAGCTCTTTCCTGCCTTTTTCTCTTTAGCTCGAGGTGAACGCAGACCCACCGACATATTACTGGCACTATGCTGTAACTTGAAACTAGGATAGTGCTTCTTTATCTGGACGGCGTCTGCCTCGACGCGTGCCCGCAGGCTACGTCAACGAGGCCAACTACTGTGTCATAGACAGTGCGCAGATGGATGTGCACCATGCCACGAGGAATGCAAAGAAGGTTGCACGCAGTGCCTACCTTTTAGGTAGAGAAAATCCCAAAAGTCTCTAGTAGAGCATCATGTTAATAAAGGTGATGGTGGCACAGTGCCCACTATATATTTGAGTCGAATCAACCCCCAACCCCCCAAACGTTTCGCCGTCGACTCCTCCTCGTTGCTGCCTTCTTGAGTTCCTTTGACTTGTAGTTGTTCACTTTGTTCTTGGATATATACACCGAACATTATATAATAAAGACTATGATGTGGCGCCTCACATTTTGCATTCTTGCGTTTCTATGCTCCTTGGTAAAGGGGTTAGTCCCCCCGACAAGGATTCCTGGAGCTGTCATGAAGTCTCGTACCTTTTCTTCCAATATGGTGTCGCAAAATGCTCAAGACGACGCTGTCGAAAACGACGATGATGAGCTCGGCGAGGATGCCCTAGTAACGCTGGAAGAGCTAACGCTGCGGTTTACAGAAGTTTTGGCACACTACCGAGAAACAAAAGAAATGACACCCAATGAGGTTTGCCTGGCTATGCTACGCACTCGGCTCGTCGATTTGAAATTGAATCGATGCGCGCTGGGGGAAAGCACAATTCCAGGAGCTGGGCTGGGAGTGTTTGCAAGTTGCGATATTGCCAAGGGCGAACTGATTACGCTCTTTCCTGGAGACGCCTTGTTGGCCTGGAACTGCGGGACAGTGGGAGACTTTTCCAGTGGAGTATCCGTCATGTTTGGCAACCATGTACAGGAACGAGACGCGACTCGCGTGACCACCGCAACAGCGCGCGGGTACGAGCTGAAGATTCGACCTAGTCATTCGATAGTCGCCGACCCGCTGTTGCAAAGTGATGTCGCCTATTTGGGACACATGATGAATGATGGTGCCATGTTGAACCGTGGCTCGAACGCGGCTCGTACTGCGTACTCACGAGCGACCTTTGAGGCGCACAATGCCGCATTTTTCGTCGTTGAGGATTGCCATTTTGCGGGGGTAGCAACCAGAGATATAACTCAGGAAGAGGAACTTTTCGTATCCTACGGAGAAGGATACTGGCTGAGCCGCATGGAAAATGCAGCACAGAGTTCTTCAAGGCCTACACAGTAGAAACAGATAAAGGCGAGCAATTGTTCATTGTGAGTTCCATGCTCGTTTTTGGTACATGACATGTCGTCGAATCATTTCAGTGGCAAACCGAAGCAGCAATGTAGCTGCTTGCTGCGGCATAAGTATAAACCACACAGCGAAAACAATTATCATAAATTCAGAGATTGGTTGTAGCAGATTGATGATTCTAGGCAACAAATCAGACTTCAGGGAGACGTTGCAGATGCATCTTCTGTCGAAATTTAGGGTGTTCTCCCATGACCTGCGAGACTATAGCGCCCATGGTCGTGCAACTCAAGCCAAATCTGTATTGCGCACTCCACAACTTGTACAATACTGCATTCGAGAGACAAAAATGTGCTTCGAGCTCCTCTTGTTCGATAACCTACGAGAGGCGTTAGGTCAACTCCACCTGAACCACACCCTCATTTGGTAGAGCTAGTATTTGATAGGTCAAAGTTCCTTTCCTGACATTCAACGTCTAGAGTGCCACAATAATACATCATCTTCGTGAGCCCCATATGCATTTCCAGCACGTCGGTGTTGCGAAAAACGCCATTGTAAAACACAAACGACTCTTCCAGCAAATAAAAAGACAACTTTCCTGGGCTTGAACGCCTTTGCAAATCCAAAGCGACGGAATGCCGATCAGCAGTAGAGACAGATGGAGGGAACGATACATCGCTATGTTGGATGCAGTCGCAGAGGTGTGCCCTATGGAGACGCAAGCCCTTTGTCATAGATGCCCAGGTACCGGCGCATCCAGTAATATATCTAGGATCTCAGATAGACAGCTCATAAACTCGCCTACAATTTAGGTGCTTTTTAGGCGCTTCATGTCATTCGCCACATGATGAACCTGGAGGCGGTAAGCACCTACTATGGCACCCATGACATATACGCCTCGAGTATAGGCAGGGCGATGACCGATATCTCATCTTTCTAGAGAGAGATCACACTACGGGCCCTTTTCTTTCGCACAGTTGCGAGTCTCTTCAGGGACATCTCACAAATCATAACTGACTCAGTACATCGTCCACATCCCGAAGTCACGGTAAGCCATACTGTGATGTATGAGCATTATACTAATTGGCCTTCACTTCGGCAATTAGAGCCGCCAGCGCAGTTTTGTAGGACGCCCTCGTATGATCGGTCATCATTGTCGAGGTAATATCCAGGTGTCTCAGAGTTGTCATTCCTCCGTTCTCACATCGAGCATCAACGGCACAAGTGCCGTCGTCTTCTCCTCGGCGACAATTCCACATGCAAATGACTCGTCCTGGTACATGCAGCGCATAGTCGTTTTCTCCGTCTTCCGCCGCGCGAGCCCGCTCTTCGAACTCCACAAGCTCCTCTTGTTGAAGGAGTAAGTCGCCATCCACTTTCATCAAGTCTGAATAGTAAGCCTGGGCACTAGAAAAGCTCTCCAAATGCAATCCACGATCCTCTAGCTTTTCGTGAATCTTGAGAAACAGCTTGTTCAAGGTTCGCAGATTGACCAAACTCGCGCGAGGAACACAGTCAGAGTTGTTTATAATAGATGTGACAAAATCTTGACAATCCGCTGCTGCTTGAAGTGACAGGCAGGGAGGTGTCGCGAATGCCTTCACTTGGCATTTTATACCCCTATCTCTAAGCAATACTCCAAAAAGGCAGGCGGTCCCCGCTCCTGGTATAGATAGTACAAATTGGTGAACAGAGGAGTTTCAATCATAGGCGACAAACACGTCTCACATCGAACGTACCCAGCGAATGCCCGCAGACTACAGTCGAGTATCCAGTAGGTTGAAAGAAAGCCTCAATCAAATGTTGCGTGTCCTCTAACAACAACTTCGTTGAAACGTAGATGCCCTCGTGGCAGCGGTAGGTGTGTTTGCCAAATTCATGTGGGATTCTGGTTATAAGTGAGATTGAACGGTTAGATTTCTGCCTATGCCATTGTAACAGGAACATATAGCCAACATCATGAACTTACGCCTTCCCCACGAGATCTGTCAATGCATCGCTGATGCTACTGGTTCCTTTTATAGCAATCACCACCTCTTTCTTCTTGTGGTTGACCGCAATAAAGTGTCCAACACGACCTGGTTCTGTGACAACATCGTGACGAATGAGTTGATATTCGACGGTCTCCAGATGGTCAATGAGGTCGAGGGTGCAAGTCTCGTAAGCCCATTCTGCCATTTCCAAGTAGTGAGCTAAGGCCTCAAGCTCTTCCAATGGAGGAGAGCATCCCTCCGATTTCATGCGTTGGTCACGATACTCTGGATGAGTTGTGTCGATTTCGCGCTGCAGATGCAGCAAGCTAAGAAAGCACGCAGCCAGCTTATAGTAGGGCATGTCATCTGGAAGCATGTCATCGCAGTGTTGATAAGTGACGTCATACATTTCACTCAACTTGGAAAGGATGGCATAAGGGTTTGCCAAGTCATCGTTAGCGTCCTTGAAGACATCCCCTTCCTTTCCATCACGGCCAACTTTCACCCACTTTGGAAGGCTCTTCCAAATCTTGCGAGCAACGTACACGGTTGCCAGAACAGCAACAACAGACGTCTGAGTGCGAGAGAGCTGCATCATCATGGCCCAATGGAAGTAAGAACTATTACGATGTTGCAGATCTTCAACCTTTTGTGTGAAGATTCGGTGCTATTGTGTTAACGTTTGACGGTTAAAAATTGTTTTGTAATGTAAGCTTATTAAAGCCAATCCTAACCGTTGGTAACGGTCACTTTATAGCCACCCAAAAAGAAGAAGGCAACTGGTCTGCGCCTTTTATATGTTACCGCGGTCGATTAATAGGTCCATACCATCAATGTTCAAAGCTCTGCATCGTCGCTTGTTTTGAGCTTTGCTTTGGCATCGTCCTCCTCATCTTGGTCACCAAGGTTTTTGTCCTCGTCGTCGTTGTCGGGGTCTTCTTCTTCCACTTCTTCCGAATCATAAAAAACTGCAAACGCACGCGACTGCGAAGAGGTCTAGTTCCATAGTCATAATCAAAGAAGTATACATGCTTGCAGCAGTTATATTCAACTGCGCAACTGTACCGATCATCGTGCAGAAAGGCAGTCATCTCTTTCTCTTCGCCGTACCCGCTTTGACCTGTCCTGTCAGTGGAGTCATTTCTACCATCACTTCTTCTGCGTAATCATCAGCATCAGCATCTCCTTCTTCACAGGGCAGGTGGTGGGTCTGTTGTCTCATCTTTCTTGATTGCAGCAACGAAGATGAGAGTTTGTGTGTGATGAGAGCATCTTCATCTGAGTCGTGCCACGTGTACGGTAGTTACCATTGGAAGCGCTACAACCATCAGATTGGTTCCATCAAGTCCTTCCAACAAGAAGATTCACCAACACTTCCTTCCCTCTTCGCCACTGCTTCATGAATGTGGCGCCAACGTCTGAAAGTCTATGCGAACCCATATCCAAAAGTTGCTTCTTTGGTGCTCATGTAAGTATGCACCGCTGGTGCTGGAACCATATCTACCACTCCGAAAGCTGCATCGTCTGCAATGGGACCGGAAGCAATGCTTGTGGTGCAAAGGTTTGCCAGTCCGAAACTTGTTTTGGAGATCTATCATCAAGGAATGCGATACATGTGCTATGGAACGAAATTGAAAATGTGCGTACTGGACGAGGCGCGAACGCATAATGTTTATAACACGGAGTCTTGAAAACTGATTTGTTGTTCACCATTGAAATAGTCACTTCTCTCTAGTGGTGGATGCGCGCGTATGCTACAGCGGCGAGAACTAGCTGCAACAACTACATTGACCAGGCAGTGCACGTTCATCACCGAAAAGTGTTCTACACTTGCAGCCGCAAAAAGACCTGCATCACTTCGCAGCCTCGTGCTTCTCTGCACGTCGTCGTTGCTTCTTCCTAGCTACTTCTCGAAATGAAAGTAGCAAAAGTAAATCACAATACACGTCACCACCATGCCCGCAAAGACCAGATAGGCATCTGTCACATCGCGACGTTCAATGATGCGCATCGTTGCATTGCTGAGTCCCAATCGATTTCCAATATCCGCCACAACTCGACGAACACCCCTCAATCGTCCCCGTTGGTCTACTAGTCCCTTCAGAGAGGCTTCTCCTGAATGTAGCAAGTCATCCACCATCAAATGACTCTGCTGCAACGATTGAGCTTCATCGGCAAGATTGTTCAAATCTTGTTCTGGATTGTCGGGGTTTTTTCGTCGTCGTCGTCGCAACAATTCATCACGTTCTCGTTCCTGTCGCACGTTCTGATGCACTCGTCGATCGTATTGTTCGGCTTGTCGTTGAATCGTGCGAGCATCTTCGCGCAACTCTTGAATTTTACGTTTCCACACCAAGCGTTGTTGAGGTGTTTCGCGATGCACCAACTGTTCCATGAGATCCAACTGATTTCCCAATTCTTCAATGGTGAGTAATAAATCAGGAGCAGACATCACTCCATTCTGAACTTGAGCCAGCTGTTGACGAGCATCGTATGCGAGTTTGCGGCATTTTGGAAAGAGCTAATGTCATTATGGAGGAGGAGAAAAAGTAAGCAACCACTCTCGCTCGCTGTTCAACGTATAAGCAGGACACATACATTCAAGCCCTTTTTCTGATCTTACCTCAACGATGGAAGTCATGGTTGTGAAGAAGAGCTACAAACGCAGGTAGAGATGTTTATCGGTCGTTTGTTTTGCGTCATTGTGGAGTTGGGAGTTGGAAAGTTAGCGCGACGTCCGTCAGTCGTTGCAAAGTACTTGTACGACTGGTATTGTTCCACGTAGCAGTACAGTACTTAGTAGCAACTACACGTTGTACGGAAACACGAAAACAGGTCGATTAGATTTGATTCTCTAAGGGAGCTCTTACATATAAACATACTGAGCTGGTTGATTGAGAAGATAGAAACGGATCCCCGTATGCGGTTGACGACATGCCTCCTGATATAACTATTAATGGTATACGGCAGCATCTTAAAATCTCTCTTTTCTACACATGCAATAGACTCAGCTCAAATCGCTAGCGCGCGTTTGTAAAGATCACCAATCTACAGCAACCGAATATCTCTTGTCGCGTGCATTGGAGTATGGATACAGCGTTGACCTTCTCACGACTTCGTTTGAAAATAGCTGGGTGTAGCGGTCCACATCACTGACAATACCTTCGCCGCACCTCTCATCATATGCAGGTGTCACGCTGACCCTCTGCAAGCAAGCATACCGGAGTCTGAATTGATGATGACGAAGGCAAATAGAGCTGAGCGCGACATGACGCACTGCGCACTGCACTGAGCTATAGCTAAACCAAAGCTTGAAGCTTGTTGAACCAAGATCTTTGGAGTCGAGTTTTGTTGTGTACCCCACCTACGTGAACTGAAAATTTCGAAAGTGCTCATCTCGAGAAAGACCATTCATTCGACTTCACCGAAACTTCGCCTCACCTCCAGGGACGGAAGAATCAGTCACCATGAACGAGGAATCAACGCCCAGTAATAGTGTTTTGTCCAAGGCGGAGCGTCAAGCTAGGCGCTTCGAACGAAAGAAACAGAAAAACGGGAAGGGTGCAACTGAGCTTGCACGAAAACCTCACCACGATGATACTAAAGGACATCTTTTGAGTCAGGTGTCGATGAACGAAGCAGAGTTGTTAAGGTTCATGGTGAAGGTCAACAAGCTCTATGAAGAGAAGCTTCATAAAGCTGCTCCTTTTATGACTTGGGTCCTCATTGGCATGCAGTCCTCCGGCAAGAGTACCTTTATGGAACGTCTTTTGAATGCGGTGCTGAATATTGTCCAAGAAGGGACTGGAACACGCTGCCCTCTTGATGTTACGTGTATCAACGATGAAAATTGCTCATCTCCAGTAGCAGACCTATCCGGAGTGGACCTACAACATCCGGGCACATCATTGTCTGTGGAGGATGTCTTCGAGCGCATCACGAACCATAACAAGCAACTGGACGAAGAGGACAAGTTCAGCACCAACTCGCTCAAGCTCGTATATCGCGCGGATAACGTGGTGAACATGCGGTTTGTTGACACGCCGGGGATCATCAGCAACAAGAGTACTGGAAAAGACAACCGCGACGCTATCAAGGATATTCTTCGCACAGAGATTTCCAAGCCGAACACTAAACTCTGTGTGTTGTTGGAAGCAACAGAGTATTCAAAGAACCCGATTATCAATTTCCTGGACGAAAGCCTGGATGGTCGGCAAGGCTGGTTCCACAACTCCAAGTTTCTGATGCCCAAGTTTGATAAGCAAGCGCACGATTCACGTACAGCCAACAAAGCCAACGTATTCTTTTCTGAATTTGTGAACAACGAGGTCTATCCGCATCTGGTCATCACGCCGACTTTGGAAAGAGAGGATCTCGAAACCGCGGCTTTGTTTAAGAAACGGAATGAGCTTCTTGCCAAATCAAACCAGTATGAAAGCAGTCAGTTTGACGGGTGGCTGAGCCAACACCAGCAGTTTCGGGAAGGAGAAGGCAGCGAGGAGGTGCTCAACCACAGAATCAAGGAGATGATTGGGTTTCAGACGGCTCAAGAATCTATGAAAAATGATATGCTTGAGCATACCCTAGCAACATTGCCTGAAGTGATTGGTTCTCTCCGAAGAGACTTGGCTGAACGAAAAGCCGAACACCAAGTCTTGAAGGAGAAAAAGAAATTCACTGATCCGGGTGAATTGAAAGCAGTGGTGACTGACATGCTCCATTGCCTTCAGGAACGTGTTGCAGCATATTTGGACGGAGACCTCACGGCTTCACTCAAATACAGCGACAAACTTCAAACTCTTGAAGACGAGATCGATGCAGAGGAAGAGAGCCTGTGGTATGAAAAGGAGCTGGACTTCCACTTGGCAGATGAAGAGCGTTGGCGAACTCAAATTTCTGAGATGAATGGTACTTTCCCTGAAACTATACAGCCGGACAACCGCTTCCTCGGAGGCAAGCAAGTCCACCGAGCGATTGAGTTCTTTGGAGTGGTACTGATCGATTCTCTGCCCGACCCGAAAAAGCTGGAAGACATTGTTCCAAATGCTGTCGGTTACGGTAGTGGAGGGTTAATGCGCGAGAATTGGGAAGGCGCAACCAGACAAATCTGCAAGACTCTGATGGAAGACATTACCCACCCTGGAATCAACTATCTTGTTAAACACATTGGATTCATCCTGCAGCGGTTGTTCCAGATTGCTCTTGTTGACATCATGACAGGTCAAGAGGGAAGCAAAACGTTTCGGCTCGTTCCAGACTCTGTCAAAGATTTCTTGGTCACCGAATTCGATAAGATGCTATGGGATTTGATGACAAGAGCCGCAAAAAATGTCCACACGGCAATGAAGCCTTTTTACGCAACGATTGACCCAAATCTACCTACTTTCATGGCATCGGATAACCAGGATGGCGGGGACGAAAATGAAGAGGATGCCGAGAAAGACTTGCTCGTGTGGGCAAAGGATAAGTTGAAGGCTGCGTTCTCGGGATCAAGCAGCGAAGCCAAAAAGATGCTCAAGGAGCAAAACAAAGCCAGGGCCGAACGCAAGAAAGGCTTTTTACGTGATAAGCGCACTTCCATGGTCAATTCAGAGGAAATATCATTGATTGTGAACAGATCCTTCCAATATCTTGTTGCCTTGATGGAATTTTGTATGATTGTGTTTCGACTTCAGATCAACTGCTATCTGTATGAGGAGTTCAAACTGGAGATGAAGAAAACTTTTTCTCACAAAGCAAGTGAAGCAGCGGTGTTGGTCAAACCGGACCCAAGCATTGAGAAACGTATGTCTGAGCTTGAAGAAGAGATGGAAGGTCTTGAATCTTCCTTGCGGGAAGTTGAAAGGATGAATCGGAAGTTGTAGATAGGTTCGATAGATGTCGCCAGGATTTGCGGAAAAACACGCCCCGAGAAAGCCAAGACTAGCAACGTGAGCGAAAGAAACTAGAAATGCGATACCGTAAAAGTTTAGTATCATCAGTCAGTAATGGCTCTGAACCCTTGGTAGGTGGGGGCGAAAATCGAGAGAAAGGAAGACTATGTGCAGGGCCCGGCTATTATAGCGAGTTCCGTAGAAAGTATCTGCCTGTTTCAGTTGGTTCGTGTCAGAGTCGGAGTTGATCGTTTCTGTCTTCGCGCGCCTGACATTGAGATCTGTATCTCGACACAGCACCATGTATGCGGAAGGCAAGGCTTATGATTCAGCAAACTCTTTGTCTGTGCCTTCGGTCTCTGTTTCTCCATTGGTAGCGCTAGTATCCTCGTCTTTCTCCTCCTCCTCACCATCAGCATTATCATCTGATGATGAGTCTTCATGAAAGTACCAAGGTCGTCGGATGGAATGCTCTTCACACACTTCTCCAGTGACAGTATCCAACGTGGCGCGCTCCATGACGACAATGTGGTTGCCGGGTGAAAACTCGAGGCGCAGGAAATCATCCTCGCAGTCCTCAATCAGTGTTTGCAACTGTACCAAGGACCGTACTTTCTGACCATTCATCTTTTGGAGGTGCAAGTCGTTGAGACGATCGTAGCCCAAATTATCCGAGTGCGCCAGGACCTGAATCAGCATGACGTACTGGTCCATTTCTTCTTCCAGCGGTTTGTTCACCATTCCCATCAAATAGCTCATGTTGGAGGATATAAAGTCGTCCCAGACTCCACAGGCATATAGATAGGGTACAGAGAGTGATGTAAAGACCAGCCCACCCAGCACCAGGTACGGAGGAGGCCGATTCACCCAGTGCGTCGGCACTAGTGTCCGTGTAATACTAACGGGGACATTGATATCCATCTCTTGGCCGTCTCTTAGTATGTGCACTGCGACCGTGTCTCCGACAATCTTGGTTTGAATATAACACGCCAACGCAACTCGTTCGCCTCGTCGAAAGGGAATTTTACCGTCGTTGCCCACACTAATCTGGTCCACAGACATTACCACATCGTTGGGGAGCAATATATCCTTGGCAGCCGACATTGGATGCAGTCCCTTGACCATGACACCCGAACACTTTTCCGTCATGTGGAGCGACTTGCGAAAGGCCTTGTTTTCCAGCATGGCTAATCCAACACCTAGAGAACAAAAACCCGTGTACTTGCCATTGCGTCTCACATCTTTTAGAATGTGTTGCACAACCGTCACTGGCACGACATAACCAATATTCTCGGCGCCATCGAGTCCTTGAAAGGCGACTCCAATCACTTGTAGGTCCTTATTGACAACGGGGCCTCCCGAGTTGCCTGCATTAATAGCAGCATCAATTTGAATGGCCAACAAGTAGGAGGACGACTGTGTGTACTCTTGCATTTCAATACGAGACACGACACCCTTGGTAATGCTCAGCGAATCGCCACCGGTTGGGTACCCCAATACTTCCACCGAGTCTTGCAGTTTGGGCAATGCGCCAAACTCGAGCGGTACCAAGTCACTATTACTCCAAAATTCGTCGTCATTGACCGTGAGTATAGCCAAATCGCATTCGTTGCAAAAGACATCAATGCTGCACTCGTACTTGCGTTCTTCTCCTCGTCGTTGAACTTGAACGATGCTCCCATATTCGACCGAGTGTGCATTGGTCATGATTTTGTGGTCGTGAATGATGAAACCACTCGACGTGGAGGTGGTTTGAGCGATTCGTTGCCATGGCATGAGATAATCGGGTTCACTGTGCGTACAGTGAATTTTGAGGATGGAATCCAGTACCTTGGAAAGATCATCATTGTCAGTTTCTTTCTCTTGGTTGTTGATAGCGTCGTCTGAGAAGAAAAACATGCTCCTATCGTCGTCGTCGTCGTCGTCGTCGCCTGTAATGCTGGACGCAAATCGCTGTTGTAATCGAGGTCGAGCAGGAAGTGGTGGCTGGAAGGAAACACAAACAGTAGAGCACCAGCAGATAAGAACAGTGGCTATCAGGAAATAGGATGTTGTCAACATTGATGAAAGCACCGCAATAGACTGCCGATACTGTCTACCTAAGCGATTAGTTGACGGTTACAGAGGGACTTGTCTGTTAACATTGTGTACAGTGCCGTGTGATGTTCTTCATGAAAATGTGATGGATGAAAGACACCCCCGTCTGTCCACCAACAAAAAGACACGTTGTGACGTGGACTTCTGGCAAAAATGACATCATCACATCACGCGCATCACTTTTTGCTCAGTTGGACATCACTCCCGACCGACCCACAATGATCGACAACGTCCGTCGCCGTTGCGCTTCGTAGGCCAAGATGACTGGCATCGGCAGCAGTGCGTCTTTCTTTCTCCTTGTTCTACTAGGAGCCAATCTTTCCTGCTGCGCCAACAGCTTCATCTCGGTTGGTGCTACAACGCCAACTCGTGATGGTGCTCGATCCCGACCAGTTATTAGTTGGAGAGAGTCGGTCGTTGCGGGGGCTGCTTCCAAGGACGATACTGCAAAAGAAAAGAGCAAGAAGAAGAAGAAGAAGAAAACCAAGAAGAAAGTACAAGACTACGAACACCGCCGTCAACTCTGGTTGGAACGATACGGTTCCGTCCAAGCCCTGCAGTCCACCTTTGGGACAGGCAACGCCCTGACACCGTCTCAAACGCGGCGACTCTATCACACGCTTTTGCCACGCTCACTACTCGGTCTCGTTGAAATGGGTCTCATGAAGCCCGATGAACTGGCCCCCTTGGCCTACGAGGCTCGCATTGCCGCCAAACTGTACGCTCGATCACGAACCGTGTGGTATTCGAATCTGGCCACGAATTGTGTCGATCAATATCGCAACTTGCGAAAGCGGGGACGACTGTCGAGTAGCAAGAGTTTAACATGGGAGGAGATTTGGTCCAAATATGAGGCTCAAATTGTGCAAGAAGAATGCGAGGCAGAGTTATTGAGTGCTAGTAGCAGCAGCAGCAGCAAGAATCAAACTGCCGACTCGAGAAGTGCAAAACACAATCACAAACAATCAAAGAAATTGAAAGAGAAAGACTTGACCATGCGAATCTATCTTCGAATCTTGGAGCGAAGCTGTGTCACCAACCAAGCATTTGATCGAATGTTTCTCAAGCAAACACAAAAACATGCAAAAGCTGACGACCAGCTTGATTATCAACTATCTCAAATGGCCACACAGTTGGATCAAGATGTTCGCGATATTTTGCTGCGACCTCAGGACATTGCCAAGGCAATCAAGCGAGAACAGAAGGAGATAAAGACTCAACTCAAGCAGGAAACTAAACAATCCAAGCAACACCAAAAGGAACAAAAACGAAGGGACAAGACAGAACGAAAGCAGCGACACAACACGGAGGAGGAAGAACCAAATATGCAGGATGCATCAATAGCAAGCAGCAACAAGCCTATCCCAACAATAACGCCCGAGCAGCAGGAAGAAGAACAGAATTGGCCAGTGCTGCGAATCCTCGCTGGAACCCGCAAGAAATTTCGTCGTGTTTTGACGGAGGACTAAAACTCTGGGCTAGTGTTGCATCGTGGGGATCGATCGCTATGATTATCCATCCTACTAAAGTACTCTGTAATCAGTATTATAAAGAGCTAGCATTGTTATGAAACGGCCAACACCATGTGAAGATTACCCAAAGCGAAACGACGCGGCGAGGTGACGAATCAGATTCCAAAGAGGAGGAGAACGTCGATAGCGAAAATTGATTTCTGTGTTTTGTTGCAGCATCCGGGGTGTTTCTATCTATTGCTCGTGTTCACAGTCCGAATATCGTATGGCAAAGACTTGTTGCGTTTGATCCAGTAGAGGCTGAAGACTGGCAGAATAGATGCCCTGCGGCTTGTGTTCGATCCAGCAGACCAGGCCCACATGCTTGGCAAGAGAAGTGCAAAGATCATAGAGAGCGACGTAAAGTTGGAGAACATCCCCTCTGCCACCTTGAAAGGCACATACACCCATAATGATATGCCATTGGACGAATATTGTTCTCTTTGGCACAGTGTGGGTGCAACAGAGCAGATCGTACGATGTGGGTACTCAAACATGTGCGCCAGCGATTGGAATGTCAATGGAGTGCGGATACGACCACCCAACAGGACCACACTCGAGTCTTGAAAGGCGACAAACGTAGAAGCCAAAATGCCATTGACAACAATCGTTCCCGACGGAGTGAAGGGCGCATACACGCCTTTTCGTACAACCGTACCAATTTTCATCACTTTCACCATACTACTCGAACTCGAAGTAGTCCATGAAAGGAAATCTCCAATTCGGACGAGAGAAGCAGGGACGGCTTGCCCATTCACAAAAAGCATGTGGTGCTTCGAAATTTCCAATGATTCGACGAACGGTGATGATACAGTGATTGTGATAAACTCTGTTTCGATCTCAGGGTGGTAGTGTCCAAAGCTGTAGACACTTTCGTAGGTACTGGCTGAAGTTAAAACACGGTCACCAATTTGCAGCTCGTTCATCGACACAGTGCCTTTGGTATAGACCTGCACTGTATTAGATCCGGAGAAGCAGAAGCCTCCTGTTGGTGTGCCCGCACTGGTAGGAGTAGGAGTGGGGTTAGATGGGTCTGGCCCGCCAGAGTCGCCACATTGTAGATCCGTATAAGCCTTGGGCACTCCATTCACCACTTCGGCTCTCTTTGGGACCTTCCAACGGTACTTATCGCCAGATCCGTCCAAAGCCGAGAGATAAATTGTGCCCGGTATTTCGTATGTGTCCCCACTGAAATCGGTTACAGCACAAGTCTCAGGATATCGATCATAACCAGACCCGAACCAGTCAGGAGTAGTGAAGTAGTTGTCTGGAAGTGGATCCGGCTCCTCTTTGACGTCACCCTCAACCACGTCGCAATTAGAGGGTTGCTCGCGAAGCTTCGAATATATCAAAACCGGTACATACCCCACTTCTAGGCCCAGAGGCGGTGTCACGAGAAACCCTTCGTCGATCCTGGCTCTGTCGGCAGGCAAATCGGTCGGTGGTTCAAACCAACGGGGCTTCTCCTCTTTTGCTTGCATTTCATGCAGCCGCTCAATACGAGCCTGCATGAAGCACTTTGCTTCCTCTTGCTGGTCTTTTGGCAAAGAGCCGATTACCTACAGGACCGGAAAGAACGTATGAGGAAGTGCGTTGCGGGCTCAGATACTCACAGTAGCGCTATGGTAAGCCATCATAAAGCCCACGGGTTCAATGCTTACCTGATTCATCTCTGGTTGATCAACGAAACGATACCATTTGTACGCAAGCCAGCGTTTGTCGGTGGTTCGTCGACAGTATAGCTTTGGGTCCGACGGCCCTGGCTTGTCGAAGCAAACCTCTTGATCTTTGTCGGGTCCATCCAAGTACACGCCATCGTTCCAGCGCATTGCACCTTCCCATAGCTCGATCGCCCTCGCATCGACGGCTGCCTTGACATCACTCGGCATTTCAGCCTCCGGAATCAGCTCGCCCTCCAGCTCGTTGGTACCGTCACTGGCATCGACAGCGATTCGAAAGTATGGCGTCAACCTACACTTGTTCTCATTGCATGTCAAGTTTGGATTCGACGTATCAATTGGAATCCTGCTGTGGCACCACTCACTATCAGTTTCCTCGTATGTGCCTGGCACTCGAGAGTCGCCGACTCCCCATCCCCTGACAGTATAACCAGCAAGAAAAGGAAAATCGCCAGGATCACCTTCCCAACCACCACTAATGTAGAATTCGCCCCAGTCCTGATTGAGAATATTGCAGAAAGTGAGCAATGATGATGGATTGTAGCTCATGCCAAATGGTCAGCTCATTGAACGCACCTCTTCGAATTCGCCCCGTGTGACACACCCTGGCTTTACTCCGGCATTTTTGGCTGCTGCCTTCACATCAGATGGATTCATGTTGGGTTGGGTCCCATCGAGCACACCCTCCAGCATATTGGCCCAATCTGTATCGTACCTCACATGATTCGACGTCACCGTCAAGGCCTTTCCGTCTCGATCCAAGTGCATATCGACATCTTGCATTCGGAACCAGAAGTACCCACCCGATTCAACGGCTGTTACACCCACTCGCCCCTCGCCGCCTTCCGTACCACCACCAAGTTTCACATCATGATCAGCCCATGTGCGAATATCCTGCAACAATTATGTATGTGGGCAACAGAGTGAGAAACTGTTTCAAAAACACAACAGATGTATGTGGCCCCTTCGTTGCATTCGTTTCAGAACTTACTGGGCGCCAGGAGTTTGGATGCTCCCAGTGGTAGGCACTCGAGTAGACAAGCGGTCCTTGAAAGTTTTCAGTGTCAACGACGATGGTCCAGTAGTTGCGATCATCGTCACCGTGCATTTTACCGATTGGAGTACGCTGCAGCATGTATCCTAGCATACCATCCACATCCCCGTTCGAGTTGGGCTCAAACGAATACCCATCTGCGGGAAGGAGAATGTTGTTCGAAACCTGAATGGCTCCTCCCAAATTTGTGCACGGTTGATGCAAGTCATTGAGAAAAGCGGTACCAAACTTGCTATAATATCCAGACACAGCAGCGGGAACTGATTGGAAACATGGTGAGATGCACGGCGATTCAACAGGCACCAAATTTCAATTTCGAAAATAAGCATACAGACTTTTAATAATGACCTCACTCACCTCCCCACTTGACGCCACTAGCTTCCGTTACATAGGGCCAGTAACCCACGCCTCCTTCGAACTGCCCATATATTGGATATTCATCGGTCCAGCCGCAGACATCAATTTTGCACTGTAACAATCGATCGTCGTCTTCCGGCCAGGTGCAGTCCTTGAATTCTTCATACACGTTCGCGGGATTTTCTCCCCAATACTCGACATCGTCGTCTTTGAAGCACGCTAGCATGCGAGGATTCAACGGGCATGGACCATCCGCTGGGTTTTCACCGCCAGCTCCAATCCACTGTCCCCACCCAAATTCATTGGCATAGTAGTTGGGAAACATATCGAACGCCCGCAGGTAGTACGACAATCCAGATCCCCCCTCTGGAAAATGCCAGTGGACTCCTCCGTACATAAAATCGAGTCCAGCTTCACCGCCCACATCGTATGGTTCGCCCCATGTGGGGGTACTAATGCCCTGCGCTTGTCTCTTTGTCTCGGAGGCTGCGTATTTGGTATCAAACGAAGTGAACGTGGCATCAATCATTCTGGCTTTTTTTAGATCAGCATGACAGGGTGTAATAATGAGCGCTTGCAGCAATAGCGCAATGGTGAGGTTGATCCGAACAATCATCTGTATCTGTCTACAGTCAAGATGTTCAGAATCGAATGCAATAGAAAAAATATATATTTTATGATCCACCCTTTCGATCTTTTGTTTTGATAGTCCTACGGTTGAAAATTAACGGCTTTGTGAATTCTTAGCGAGCCATTATTAGGCACTTAACGCTCTTAGTCAGATGCAACTCTGTACTCTAGAGGGAGCTAGTCTCTCTCTCTAGAGAGAGAGAGGACATCAAATGCCCCAGAAGTTATCAGAACATATTCGTTCTACATGTAAAGGCCAGAACATACGAGTGGATTTATAAAATAGATCCATTCTGCCCTACCATTATTTGACACGAGTAAGGGAAATCACGCGGATGCACATCAGTCACATTTGTTTCATTTTTATACGTGATTATCCTAGTGACATGGTCGGTGTGCATCGACAGGGTCTCGTTGGTGTTTCGTTTGTTGTGGATGTATGTTCAGGACTGAATAGGTATCTTGAAAATCGTCGTTACATGCGCGTCGCTTCCGCTATGTAAATAGGTGACAAACAATCCAAGGAGGAAATTCTCGTCTGCCATCTTCGAGGCACTTTGCATGGCAGTTGACCACAAATCTAACATGATATCAAGGTTGAAGGTCCCATCTGGTAACAGGGTTGCAAAATGGGCATAGCATGTAAGCGTAGATCGTTGTTTGCCTGCGGTCGTCTTTGCTTCTTTTTTTAGTTGCTTCCTCAGTGCTTTCGTCAGTTTGGCCGGAGATAGCGTCTGCAACTGCTTTCTTTCAAATCCATTCTGTAAGTTGAAGATGTTTCGAAGCCAGAGCACACCAGGACCATTTTTGAACTCTATCATCAATTTGCGACACTCGACAAAAGCGTCATCGTTCTCCAATTGTCGGGCAAAGTCATAGGATATGCTGGTTACAGAAAGAGGCGCCACAGGCTTGCCTAGGTACTCACTAGAGTACGGGATTCGTTTCGCTTGCGTCATACCGTCAAGCTTGCCAGGTTGACTCGAAGGAATGGTGATACAAAGAGCAAAGTAATCCGTACCCAATGTCGGCATGAGAGCACCAGCGTTCACTGCGCGGGGTATAGACAGCAATGGGCTTGATTCCACATCACCGACACCTTGAGTAGCAAACGGCCATTTGACATACGCAACTGGAGGCAAGGTGGGAAGCTTCGTCGACAGCGTACCTTGCACCAGTAGTGAAAGAGTGATGACGAGATCTTCGCAATCTGCTAGTGCTCGCACAAGGATGCCTGGTCCGTCCTCGTCAAAGAATCTCTTTGCAACCGTTGCTATGCTTACAGTGCCAAGAAAGCGCGGGGATCTCGCGTCCGAGAGTTTCGGTGAAGAAGAAACAGCAAATGCCTGGATATCAGGATAACGAAGAATAGTCTTGAAGAGCTTGTGCAGGGCTTTCTCTGTGGAAATTGAGAGCGTTTCCAGTTCGTCGCTAACGGAGAAGCAGTAGGGCTTGTGGTGTTTCCAGTCTTGATTCTGACAAGATTTCGAGCACTATGTCCGCTGCTTACATCTCGAACACAAAAGCAGCTCCTCAGATGGAAAAAGGAAGAACAACCACCGCAGGGTTGGAATTCGATGCGGGAAGACCGTCTAAAAGCAACCTTAGACTTGCCATCTACGATATTGAAAATGCCAGCACTGGCTTGAACAGTTTCACCAACTCTAGTAGAGTCCTCGTGTACTTGGGATATAGCGGGCTCCACCCTCTCCTCCAATTGAATCTTCGCTGTCCGAATAAAGAGAAAGATTGTCCCACTTCGAATAGTCGATGCCTGGACGATTTGTCATGCTGGCGTATCATGTAGCTTATTCTATTATGTTGAGTGATGAAAAGATGGTGCAACATTCATATGCATAGCATCACTCGAAAATCTGAAAGTCTACACGACACCACTCGAAGACCGCGCGGACGAATGACGTTTTTTTCTGCCGACACCGGAGATGCATATTGTGGTGAAAACCCGTAGATAGCATGCTTAGCCCTATCTGGACGACGGATCACATCATAACCATTTTGCAATCCGTACTCTCACTGTCCTTTCCGCCTCTCTTAGCTTCGCTCCTACCACGCCCGCTTGATGTTTAGTTGAAATCTCTGCCTAAGCTTTCAGTTAGAAGGCTTGAGGTAGCAAGTTGTGTTACTGTATTGTGTGGATCGCGTTTGGGTTGATTATGAGTAGACTTTCTTGCCACCCTGTATACATGTCATACAGTAAGTAGCAGCGGTTCCAGTAGTGTGCCGAATACATGTATGACGATGACCGATAATGGCATATACTCTACAACATGTAGTGTATCTCGTGTGGTGAACGATGCCATCTACGTATAGTATATTTTCTAGATTGAACATAAAGCGTGCGCACATGTAGATGATGCCAGCCATGACTGGCAGCTTGCGGAATTCCTCAAGCTGGCAGTCATCGATGCCTTGAGTAAAGGCCGGAAGTGCGTACCCACTCCCTCGGATAATATTCAGC
>JAVCKV010124673.1:0-19340 GCA_032274145.1 Herpochondria borealis | reverse complement strand
CTGGACGCGATCGGCCTGGAAACCGCGGCCTGCATGGCAGCGAGCCCGGTGGCAGCGGCCACGAAACGGGCACGCGCGAGGACATTGGCGGTGCGCTTTCACCGCTTTACGCACGCACCCCCAGAAGAGACGAAGCGAATCCTATCACTCGCCGGTCTGTTGACACCAGAGGTCGCGCAGGAGGTACACCGCGTTGCGGCGAATTGCGACATCTGTGCCATGTCCGGGATGCCGAAGGCGTCACGCAAGGCTTACCTGTCGCACGTTGATGAGGAATTCAACTCACATCTTCAAGCGGACGTTGTGTTTGTCAAAATCCGCGGCACGCGCTACTGCGTCTTGCACGCGGTGGACGCTGGTACAGGGTTCTCCGAGACGACCATCGCGACCAGCCGCGCGAACACGGTCATGGCCAATCACCTGGAACAGCTGTGGCTCCTGCGGCATGGTGCGCCGAAGTCCTTCTCGAGCGACATAGAGTTCGACAAGAAGGAGATGCGCGCGTTCCTGACGGCGCACGGAATTGAGCGCAGGCCGCGCCCCGTCCGCAGGCATAATAAGACGGGCATTGTAGAATGAAAGAACCGGACGCTGAAGAACGTTCTTGAGCGCGTCCAATTCGATAAGACGGACGCGAGCGACGCGACCATTCTGTCCAGGGCGACGTTCCTTTCGAACGTCTTCTCCGGCTCGTCTACGCTCAGCTCCTTCCAGCTCGTGCGCGGATATGCCCCGGCATTCCTCGGGATGCCCAGTTCGAACGTGGACTCGTCCGTCTTCGAAGCAGCACGCGAGCAGGAGGCGACGCGTGCAATGCAACGACTCCTGAACGGCCGCGCCCCTTCAACAGTCCCCCCTACGTGTTTGCCCGCCGGAACTCCCATCCTCTATTACTACAAATGCTCGAAGCAAAACGAGCCTGATGAGTGGAGAGCCGGCGTGGTCACCAAGCCGCAGAAGCACTACGTCGAAATAAGAACGCGTGCGAATCGACAGAAGCGTGTCGCGTACGAAGACATCAGGCTCCGCCCTACCTCAGACCTTACCAAACTCCTCATGGAAGAGTCCGTGGAAGCCTTCATAGCCCACCGCGACGAAGCGTCGAACGCCCAGCGCGGCGAGGCTGATATGGAAACACAGGACGCCAACGCCCCGCTGGCGACCGCGATGCTAACTCGAGTCGCGGATGACGCCGTTATCGTGCAGCGGAACGCAGCACACGACGAACCCTCGCAGCGGAAAGGGCTTGCGGGGATGACCGAGGAGGAGCTCCATGCGGAGCTCACCAAGCAGAAACTTGAGGCAGACACCAGCAGCCAGCAGAAGGTAACAACAGAGACCGGAAGCCCGCAGGCGATGGGCGCGGCGATGTTCGCCGAGTACGCCAATGCCTTGCCGGTCGCCGACGAGCCCCCCCCTCCAACATGAAGAATGATCGCAAGGACGTCGGTTCCGTCGCAGACTCCGTGGGCAAGCGCGAGCCCGCCGGCGAGACTCTGAAGACCGAGCGGCAGCATGTCCTGCACGACATCTACGACCGTATCGGTGGGCGCCAAGTGAATGACTACACCCTGTCCTTCGCCCATTCGTGGCTGCTGGAGGAAGCCTTCGAACGCGAGTTCGGTGACAACTGGGCCAACTCGATTGACCTCATGCCGGCGGACGAGGCTCCGCTCGAAGCTAACATCATCGGCAGCCACTGCGTGTACCGCGTGAAGGTCGACGAAAACGGGGAATACATGCTGAAAGGCAGAATCGTCCCGCACGGTAACCGCGACTCCGGGCGCGACGGCGTGCGCAGGGACTCCGCCTCCGCCGAGCTCACCGTAATCCGCCTGCTCTGCGTACTTGCCACGATCCTGCGCTTCAAATTGTGGACGGCAGACGTCAAGGGGGCGTACATGCAAAGCGGCGACATAGACCGCCTCATCCTCGTGCGCCCTCCTCGCGGCTGGGCCGGCCCAAGGAACGTGCTCTGGCGTCTGCTCCGTTTACCCTACGGAATCGTGGAGACCGGGCGCCAGTGGCTTTGCTGCATCGAACACTGGATGACGCGCACGTACCGCCTCATCAGCCTCAAGAGCGTGGACCAGCTCTTCATCAAGAAAGGTCCCGACGGCAGGATAGAGCTCATCGTGGCGAAAGTCACTGATGACTTTATCCTGGCCGGGACCCCCGAGGCGCTGCAGCACTTCGCTGACGCATTGGCAAACCGGTTCACGCTCAAGAGTGTCAATCGCAGCAATCGCCACATGTTCCTGGGGATGACCATCCAGCAAGAGGAATCCGGCGCAGTCACAGTGTCCATGCAGGAATATCTGGACCGCATCAAGGGCCTGCAGGTCTCTCCCGCGCGCAAGGCGAACAAAAATGAACGCGCCGATGACCGCGAGCTGTCCGAGTACCGCTCTCTCGCCGGCACCTTGCTCTACGTCGGCCAAGCAGTGCTTCCGCATGCGTGTTACGTGGCGTCAAAGATGCAGCAGAGAGTCAACCGTCTGACTGTGCAGCATCTCTGCGACGCCAACGATATGCTTGCGGATCTGAAGCTCGCCGGTGCCTCTCTCCGCTTCGAGGCCCCTGACACTATTCGCAGCGTACGCCTGGTCTCCCTCTCCGATTCGTGGCACGGAACCCTGAACGAGACGTACGGCCAGACAGGTTTCCTATCTGGCCTCCGCATTTAGCAAAACGGCACCGCGCCCCCGCTGTACAGCGTCGTCGCCTGGAGCAGTCAAAAACAGCACAGGATCTCGTACTCCTCCTACGGAGCGGAGATCCTCGCTGCTGCTGACTCTGACGATCGCGGCTACATGCTCAAGTCGGCGGTTCTGGAGATGTTCCCGCTGACGCCGTTCAAGCACGAGCTGTTAGTTGACTCGAAGTCCCTCTTCGAGACTATAACCACGCTGCAAAACTCCGGCGACTACCGTCTACGAAAAACGGTTGCGCGCATGCGTGATTCATTCGAGTCCCAAGAGTTGAACGTCTTGCGGTGGATTCCCGGCATGCACAACTACGCGGACGCGATGACAAAGCGCAACCAGCGCCTTAACGACCGTCTTACCGCGATGCTCCAGACTGGTCTCTGGATGCTAGACTACTCCCGCGGCGCTAAGCTTGACAGCGCGAAATGGCGCTGAGATACCCACTGCAGCGAGCAGCGGCTGCGCATGGGGCTCATTAGGACGACGGGGGGGGGGTGCTAGTGGCAGGATGCGCGCTAACGCGATTATCCCTTGTTTAGTCGTTCTGACGAGCATGTTTAGTCCATCTCGTCCTTTCCTGTTTTATGAATTGTTCGTGGTCGCTTTCGGGCCGACTGTGTCAGCACCACGCCCGCGCCCGTCCGGTTGTTGTCAGCTCGCGATGGTCGTCTCGGAGAACCCTGTACCAGCGTCAACCGCGTGCAAGACGCAGTAGCGCGTGCCGCGGATTTTGACAAACACAAAGTCCGCTTGAAGATGTGAGTTAAATTCCTCATCGACGTGCGACAGGGAAGCCTTGCGCGACGCCTTCGGCATCCCGGACATGGCACAGATGTCGCAATTTGCCGCAACGCGGTGTATCTCCTGCGCGACGTCTGGTGTCAACAGACCGGCGAGGGATAGGATTCGCTTCGTCTTTTCTGGGGGTGCGTGCGTAAAGCGGTGAATGCGCATCGCCAGTGTCCTCGCGCGTGCCCGTTTCGTGGCCCCTGCCACCGGGCTCGCTTCCATGCAGGCCGCGGTTTCCAGGCCGATCGCGTCCAGCCTCAAGCGTCGTCTAAGCAGACCGCGCCTTCCTGGAACCTCCACATCGTCGAGGTAGACGGGGAGCTCGCGCGGTTGCCTGTCCTGCGCCCTGTGGAGGATGAGCACTGGAGGCACGCTGACGAGATCGGTAATTGAGTGCTGCTTGTCCGTGAGTCCGACGGATAGAGGCGAATCATCGTCGAAGAGGTCGAAGGTTATCGACGTGGGTCTTCCGTTTCGGTCTGCGAGGGTCAACGTCCACGAGCAAGTAACCGGCTTCGCCCCGAGGGCTTTACTGCCCCAGCCGCGCTCGTAGTAGAACGTCGGCTGTTCTAACTGAAGGTTCAGGCCGAGTATCTCGCAGAGTCGCGCCGCTGAGGCAATTCCGCCGCTCGAAGTGGGGTTGCCCTCGTCAAGCACGGGGTTCGGGTCGACCATCCCGGACCCCGTTACTGAAAAAACCGATTCATCCCCTTCGGCGCCGCGCCTGCTTGCGGGTGGCGCTCGAATTGGTGCGGGCGGCTCCGCGTCGGATCGTCGCGACGCTGGTGATTCGCGTCCTGGCGGTTGCGGTTATCGTCCGCGAACTTCACCTTCTTGTGGTCGTCGTCGCGGCTCCGCTGGTCGTAGCGGCGGTTGCGTCGGTTGTTGTAGGGGCCGCTGGATTCGCCATTACGGAAGTTGTTGAAGCGAGAGGTCACCTCTGTGTGGGCCATCATCGCGGGGGCTCGGGGTACATCTCCGTGCCTCGGTTCGCTGCAGGCGCTGTCCTCCATGTTGACGTCCTCCAGCGCGGAGATGGCGTCGGACAGAGTGACATGGTTGGATCCTGCTTCCTCTTTCTTCTGCGATGCCTTGCTCAGCGCATTACCCATGACAGAGATCGTCTCAATGGCTTTCTGCTTCGTCACCGCGCCGTCGGCCTACGCGAAGGGGCCCGTGTCGTCAGCGAACGTTCTGACGCATAGCATCGCGGTCTCGATACGGCTCTTCTCCAGTGCGATAGTCGGGAGGCTGGTGTCCTTTCGCTCTTTTGCGGCGTGGACGAGGGCGGCCATGACAGCCGTGTGGATGGTCCCCGGAAGCCTGGCATTAGAGATCATCGCGACTGCGAGATTCTGGCTCTCCGTGGACGACTTCCCAGCCGACGTCAGGTTGAGATACGCCAGCGCGGGGGTGGAAAAACGCTCTATGTGTTCGGCTATCGGCTCTTTCGCGCTGCGCGTGCATGTCATCGCCTCCCTGGAGAGCCTAGCGAGACGCTGGATGCTCTCCGTCGTCGAATCCTTGGCTACGACCGACATGATCTTCTCCACGGCGCTGAGCTGCTTACTGAAGTCGTTGCAGCCATCAAGTGTCAGCTCGCCCGATTCTGTCAGTTTCTCGAGGAGATGCTGCTTCGCTATCGGCAGAGAACGGAAGAGAGTGAGAGAAAGTGCGCATAAAGCCGCCTTTGGCACGTCCATCGCCACCATCGGAGCATGCCTTGACATTGCTCGCCCAGTAGCGCACCGACTTGCGCCAGGCGAGCTTTTCAGAGTATGGGTTGAACTTGGGCGGAAGGAGCGGGTTGATGACGCTGTCTGATCCGGGGCTCATAACTGTCAAAGTAGCCGTGTTAGGCTGCATTGGCGCAGTGGTCGGAACAGAGGCGAGTGATGGGTACAAGTCCCCAGCTGCCCGGAGAGTCTCGCCTCTCGTTGTCGGGATCAGCCGTCACTTTAATACTTGTCAACCACGGCCAGTCGGTTCAGGTTATTGTCAGTATCTGCTGACAACAACCGGACGGGCGCGGGCGTGGTGCTGACACAGTCGGTCCGAAAGCGACCACAAACAATTCATAAAACAGGAAAGGACGAGATGGACTAAACATGCTCGTTAGAACGACTAAACAAGGGATAATCGCATTAGCGCGCATCCTGCCACTAACAACTGTAAATGGTGCATTATGTGTCGTTTAAACCCCGCCATGTAAATCATAAAATTATAATTAAAACTTACATAAAACATATTATTAAATTTACACAGTTCACCGCCGCCGTTCGTTACGCTACGAATGCCGCTGGAACGACACAGTTTTGGTGTATTTTACCACTGCACCAGTGGTTCAAACCACGGTGCACCAGTGGTTCAAAAGAAAGTTTTTATTCTCTCCTTCCCTTCCTTCCCCCTCATATCATCAACGAGGTCAGGGGCGAACGTGGTCAGAGCAGGCATTCACTTGGGTCCTCAGCACGTGCTGCAAACTTTTTGTCTGAAGAGTTTTTACGGCTGTTGGTGCTTACTGAGACCGTTGAATGAATCTGCCAAAATTTAGCGACTATCCATCGATAAACGCAATACTCTAATCGAGTAAATTTCTGTGCTAAGCAAAGTTCGGCGCGCTGCCCGTCAGCTTGAATCGTACAGAAAGTTTACATTGTCCCGTGCACCGCAGCTCTTACGGGAGCTATTCGAAAATCTACTAATCATGGCCAGTGACATGATTAAGAACGATACTCGTTTTTATGCTCAGCCTGGTACCCTTTCCTTGGACGACAGCGACATTTAAGGGAATTTATCCCATGCCAACATTGGTGGGATAGCATGTTCAGACAAAGAACGCGACGAGGCACGTTGTCAGCAGCTTGTCAAACCACCGACTAAAGAACTTGCGCGATCTATCGCTACTGCACTGGAAAAGCGCCTTGGCCATATCTGGAAACAGGTTTATGAGCATTCTGCACTGTTCCATCCACTGGATTGCACGAAAGAGAGCGAGCCTGAGCCTAGGATACGTGAGACCCGTCAAACGTTGCTCTTCCATATTGCTGCTTGTCTTGACATTAATAACTGTCATTTAGAGGCAATGCATATTTCAACTCTGTCGAGGGATCAGTACATGAGCCTCCTTTACTGCCCGTAGTTAGAGAAGCACAAGAGCTGGATGGGTCTCTGAAGAAAATTGGAACCAATCTGGACGTCCGATTTTCTATGTTTCACTAACACATGCTTTCAGATTTAGAAATGACTGGCAGAAAGTGGCTATAGCATGAACTCACCTTTTCGGCAAAGACACCTTCTTCATCGATCCATATCAGTCCGGTTCCATTCAATGGAGTTGCAAAGGCATGTTTGGCATCTCAAACATCTTCAGCCTATGCAGAGCGGCTTTGAAGTGACCTACGGAAATTTAAAACCACCAGAGTCAGTCACATGACAGAACTAATTCGTGTGTTTATTTCTAATGAGCTCAATAGTCGTGATATGAGCCAAACAGGTTTGATGCACCCAAAGGCATCGGCAGTATGCTCTGTAGTCAACCAAGTAACGAAAGAGCTCTTCAAAGCACAGCAAACGTTCTTCATGCTCTGATATGGGCCCATATGAAGCAATGGAAGGTGTCCGTAAATTGTGACTAACGGTGACTAACTAATACCATATGTTAACTGCTAAATGACTAAAGAGTTTGTTAGTTAGTCACATATACGGCCCTGATTCCTGGGAACCTCTCAATTTGATCGAAGGCAGTCAACTAAAATCGCTCGAAGACTACGTAAAAAACCGCGGGAGGTGTCCGCAGATAAAGCTCAATTCTTTATCACTTTAAAGAATGTGGCTCTTCTTTGTATGTATTGCGGTGCGGTGGCTATTTTGATTATATTTTTCATATATTTGATCGTCGATCCGCATAGTGACAAAGCAAGAAGAAATTTTTATACAATGAATTCTCCTAGCTTTTCTAAAAAACAGATGAAACTCCAACTACAGAAATAGATTTCCATTATCTTTGTATATTTAATAAATTTATTTTGTTGGGCAGTATTATGACTATGAAATAAGGTTCCGTATTGCACAGTGCATTCATATTGTTGCCATTTTGACGTCAAATAATATATATGAAGGGTTCAAAAAAGAGTTACTAAAGAAACCCTTCCAAGTTTGAAAAATAAAATGTTCATAGAAAGCGTAATATAAACATGATAAGCTTTTGATACAAAACAATATTACCAAAAACGAATTTTATTAAGAAAATTAAAAATAGTAATAAAAAAAAATTAAAAAGTGAATAATCGTACTGTCAGTTAAACTAGAACAAAAAGCCTAACCATAAACTGAAACACTGGCAATACAAACTGTTAGCATAGAGAATTAGAATTTAAAAAATACCATAATGTTTATTGACTCAATACAATATTTTCAAAAATGCTTACAAATTTAAATTTAATTTAAATAATAGGCATAGTTAGTTTCACATGAAAATAAAAATTTATCCAAAAACCCTTCAAGAGGAAGGGAGTAAATCCCCCTCTCAATCTTGTATGATACTTTTCCCTTATATGCATTTCAGCATACTACACGTCATCAAATATATTGTACGTCATCTAATTGTAGTAGTTGAGTAGTTTTATATATTGATTGTTCATAGGGAAGTTTTAAGAGTATGCATTATTTTAGAACTAAACTATCAAGATGGATGTACTAATATTTTGGGAAGAAGGAATGAATATTCCAAAAATCGATATCTCTTGCAAAAGCTAAAAATTACACTCATTGTAACTTCACATTAAAAATTGGGATCTCAGAATTCGTTTCTTCACAAAAGCAGTAAATAGTTAAATTAAAAATAAAAATTCGTAGGGTGACTAATCATGAATAGATTATCTAAAAGAAGAGTTCATTATAAGTAATAATAAACTCTTTATCATATTCTACGTTAGTTAAAAATATTATTTATTCATTGCGTAGTCTATTGGTTATTTTCTTACAGGTAGTTTAATTGTGATTTGATTACCAAAACTTTCTGCACCTCGTCATGAAAAAATGAAATAGAACCGAAGTATTCGTGGTATCGAGAAGAAAGATTAGTTCAATTAATCTAAAATGATTGAACATCTGAAAATATGGTTAGAAGATGATGAGCGATTAATCTGCAAACTATTTTAGGTAATTTTATTCTTACGAAATTCAATTTCGATATAACTTTGGCCCTCAAAGCATATAAATATATTTTCATGTAACCGAAGCTTTCGTACTGTTCTCTGATTTATTTTTTCGCAGTCACGAATATCGAAAAATCAACTAGTACTTCACCAGAAAGTTCGGAAAATATTGTAAATAAACAATGTTGCAGTAGAAAAATCGATTTTATACGTACCCTTCTTATTATATTTTGCGCTAAAAATATTTCAAATTTGAATAAAAATAGTAAACATTGAATTCTTGATGCTCTCTGTGTCATCGAAAAGAACGTACACATTAATAAACAAAGAATATTCAGTTCGTTCAGAAGACCGTTGTTGATATTCCCGGCAGTTAGTTCACGGATTTTATTTGATTATACAGGCAGATACTCTATGTAAGGAGCCTTCGCGCCAGAGGCTGATACGCGACTTATGGACCAACCGGCCTTAGACAAGAATGAATTCTAGAGGCCCTCACTTCGGCCTTAATTATGCGGTCGGTCAAAATGGATGCTTTAAGGCACTTTCGTTAGCGGCCAAAGCGTAGAAAGGATCAAAATTTGTCGTTCAAATCCATAAGGAAGTTTGGAACACAGAAGTAGAATCAGACAGATGGAAGCAAAGGAATCATGAGATGGTTTACTTCAATGCTGGCCGGAAAAGATGTCAGCGAGAGCAGTAACCGCAAAACATATTGAGATAGGACTATGTGAGACGTAAAAACCAGTGGAACAAAAAACGGTCACGCGAGCAAGGAGTGACGAGAGCACGAGCTCGCGTCAGCTGGAATCGACTGACCTGTCGGATTCATCGCGCGAGTATCCCCGCTCGTAAGTGTCATGTCACCTGTCACTATCGGAAGCGAGGCATTCCCGCTCTTTCACAATTCTGTGGAACGCTTCCTCGGCGTCGTTACCGAATGCTTCGCCCGAGTCGTACATGCGCTGAGCGACAAAATTGGAAGAGAGGTCTCTAAATTACCGGAAAGAATCAGCTCAAAGCCTACGATTGTTTGCTACGGAGAAAAAATGTTAAGTCTGTTCCAGTGCGTCCCACCAGCATTATTAACCAACCGGCATTATAAAAAGCCGCCTAATAGAGGGTACCTACCATTCATTAGGTGTAATCTTCTCTTTAAACCATCGTATGGGTGGAAAATTCTTCACTTAGTGTTTTGCTTGTTTTGATAGTATTTTAAAATCGGACTTCAATAATAACAGCATTAGTTGACCCCATAAGCCCCCAACACATAATTTCTACACCACTGCCAGAATGAGGTGAAAACACTCACTTTTGACAGGAATGGAAATGCCGTACCGATCTTTACAGACCAAGAAATGCAGTTTGATTATGAATGAGACAAAAATTAGAACAAAAGTTAAAACCAATGTATATCGCCGATTGCAATGCCAAGGATCTATGACGACAATCAGCTTTACGCGAGGAATATATAGGAACGTAATACAAGCTGTTCACTTGAAAATAGCATTAGCCTGCATAGTTGAGGTATGCAAGGCAGGAAAGCAAGCAGCCACTCTGGTATACAGGACTGTATAGTTCTCTGAAACAATGTAGCGTACATGCAGTACATGCACTGTTGCTATAGAAATAGAAAGGGCTTCTCCATCCGCAGTTATCATGCCCTGACGATTGCTTCGACGGTAGAAAAATCCAGAAAGAAAGGTATGCATTTGGCGTTGAAAGCGTTTGCGGCTTTTGGACTGGGTGATGTTCGAATCTGAACTTGAGTAGCAATGTATTGTACTGCATGTTTTGCTTTGCAGAGATAGAAGACTTGACTACATACATCGCTTACATGGACGATCGTAGCAAGAACTATCAACCTTCGTGCAGAGAAAGCATATCATGTCTTCGATACAGTTCGAAGCATGAACGACAAGCAGCCCAGTAATCAAACATTAAGAAGTCCTGCAATGCAATCGGGACTAGACACATAAGAAGATCCATTTTTCGATTTCGCTACAAGCCACCAATCTACTAATTATTATCACTTTCACAAAAAAAACCCTGCAACAATACTATTAAAAAACAATTTCCTCCACATTCTCCTGCGGGTTTATCCGTTCGCGGTACGAACGAGAACTGCACGCTCTAGTGACGGACGCCAACATCCTAATAGTCGTAGGTATGTTTCAGCACGCAGTTGTAACCCCTCTTCGTCCTCACATACCCGTGCCTGGTATAATTGGAGAAGGAGCAACTATCCACTTTGCAATAGTACGAGTCACAGTACTTGGCAACCTTTTTATACTTCCACACCGGGTAGCAACGGTGATCACAGAACGGTTTCGGCGCTGGTGACGGCGACGGGGAAGGCGACGGGGAAGGCGACGGTGATGGGGTAGGCGTCGGAGACGACGAAGGTAGAGCCTTATCGCCGCACTTGTACCCGTCGTAATAGTAATGCTCCCCGTTGTAGATCTTGCACGGCACGATAGCACAGCCCTTGTAAGAACACTTTTGAACCGCCTTTCCGTACTTGCGGTAGCATGTTCCCCCACAGACAGGGGGGAGGTGCACGGGCGGGTAAATAGGAGGGTAAGCAGGTAGGTACACGGGCGGGTACTCCGGCTCAACGTGACGATCAACGCAGCGGAATTTGCGACGGCCGCAACGCTCTATCTTGCATTGGGATAGATTGCAGAACTTGCGGACGCGCCACTTCTTCTTCATGCATTTTGACGGGCATTCTTTGGGGGAGATGGCTTGGCTGTACTTTGTGGCGGTGACGTGGTTCGCGAGGAGGAGGGCGAGGAGGAGGGAGAGGAACGGGGTGACTTTCATGTTTTTCGCGGTGTTGATTTGTGTTATTTGAGAGTTGAAGAGAATGGAGGGTAGGGGTTGTTTGGAAGGGGTGAGGGATGTCGCGCTTGAACGTCCTTGAAGAGAAGAGTGATGGTGGCTTGTTTTGTGTTTTTTCTATCGCCACCGCAGGTAAGGGTGGTACTTATACCAGGAATATGCAAACATAGAAGGCCTGGAAATCGTCGATTCATCTAGAGTTCAATCTACTGAACAGACGGCCGTACGATGTACCGAAGTGAACACGATTTTCCTCATACGGAAAACAGCTCTCATAGGTGACCAATCTCTCTGTACAACAACAAGGGAAGCCCTCGTTTTTCCTGCAGAAAAATGAAGACTAGGTAAGATATGCTCTGCTGTGTGCGAGCGATAGGAAAGGGTGATGCTACAATTTCTCTACATCACAGTGTGGATGAAGCGTTTGACGAAATATGCCGGGCTGGACTGAAATCCCACAATGCAGCTACCGTTGCATGCTAGGAACGTTGGGATTGCACGACACCTCTTCTGACCTTCATCAGAAACTGTAGAACTATGACTACCTGTTTTACAAAACCTTTTCAAATAATCCCTTTTAACTGAACATGGTAATAAAAACAACATTTGTCCTTTACATGCCTTCTTCCTGCGCGAAATATAAACTAGGAGCTTCATTTAATGAAATTAGGCCGTGGGATGTCTCTTAAAAAAAGAGCGTCGCGAACGCAGGCGCGGTTCCATAAGCGGACGAGGCGTGCGAGGAACATTCTCGTACCGGCACGTCAAGTTCTCACACACTTGAAGATGTACTCGCACAGGCTCCAGCGTCGGCGTTTGATCCCCGGCATAAGGAAAAGAGAAGAAAAGCGAGGTACAAATTCGAGAACTGCTGGACGCCATCCAAAAACGATGGCGCATGAGATGGTGCATATGACGGCAGTTGGCGCATAGGGGGACAAGGGTGGAGGCGCGAAGCGTTGAACAAAGAACAGCTGTAGCCTGCACTGCGGTAACGGAGACATTTGGTGTTTGGTGTTTGGTGTTTTGAGGGATAAGCAGGCATTTTTATTGGGTAGATCGTTCCAGTACAGCTTTACAATACGAGAGAATTTCTGGTTTATTTTGCTCACGGCGTTGTGCAATAAGGCAGCACGTCACTCTCACACGATACTCTCGATCCTGGGTGGGAATCGATGGAGAGTTTCCATTTTTACGGTAATAAGCCGTTTCTCCGTTGTTGCCGGTTCTTCTTTTTGTTCTCCTCCCACGAAGCGAGTACAAGGATTACCACACTCGATGCGCACGAGTCGTTTGCTTCCTGCCAGTTGCCTTTGTTGCAGTTGCACCGACCGGACAGTGCAACTGGAGAGGGATGCCACAGAAGCGCAACGTGTTTCGGTCCGATTGGGCAAGGGTTTCGACATGACGTACTTGATTCGTTCGACTTTGAAAAAACGAATCACTCTCGAAACGTTTATAATGCACAGGGCCTTTCTGCCTGCGGCTGTAACCGTACTTTCAAGTGCCGCGCGACCAACGGAGTGGTCAGGTAGTTACATATACGCTGACCACTTCATTGGTCGCGACGCATGATTCAGTTGAAGCGATTGCGACAGTGCTCTTTTCCAGTTACCAGGTGGGATCCCCAATGCTCCAACTGCGGATCGAGCACAATGCCATACGGACGGCTTACTTTAAAAACGTTGTAAAAAAACTTGAAGGGCTGCAATCCCTTTTTTAGAAACACGTCATTATTTGTGCTTTACTTATGTACATGCTTTTACAGAGATGAACATGTAGAAACGGTGTATCACTTGCCAATCCCACTCGTTACCCTATTTCTCTCTCTTTGTCGAAATGACTTTGCAACTGATGAGTTCATCAAGGTCCTCCACAGAAGGAGGCAGGAGTATCCTTGTCACTCGTACCGTGTAACCCGTTACCATCAATTTCATTTTCTGAACAAAAAAATGGAGCATTAGTGATGTTGAAGTATGGCCGCCCGAGGTTCAACGCCCGAGGAGGAGGAGGAGGAAGAGGAAGAGGGAGGAGAAGAAGCTGAAGCTCGTCAATTTTTCCATAGTCAGTGGGGTTGAAGAAATGCTATGAATGAATACTTTAAGCAATACCACTTCTTTGCTGCTGTTGCCTACACATGTAGTATGCACACCTTACCAAAACTTCGACCCTCTTCTCGTACCAGGGAATCACAGCTCCTTTCGGACGATGGAGTTCCGTCATGTGAAGAGACATTCTGGTTTTAGATGTTCATGTACATCTTTGCTTCAGTTTTACTTTTTAATTTTTACGTAAGTCTCGATATCGGATGTTGAACTAACAATGGGGTTCTCCGGATATTGTAGCAACAACAAAAAGAATGTAAAGGTTTACGGATATACTTCGTGCATACCAAGTATTGCGGGTTGATATGCTTCTTGCATGCCTGGAGAGCAGCACAAACGGATTTTCAATCAATTGTCGTATACTAGACTTTTATTTATCTTTCCAGCAACGCGTGTAGTGTAGCAAGGAACCAACGATGCACCCCCTGCGGTTTGGAGCGGGTGAAGGAAACGTGCGCCAACTCTTGAAACCCCCTTACAATGCTCTATTGGGCAACACCATTCAAATTCTTGTTGAGTTTCATATTTGAAGGAAGCGAAACAGTACAAACAGTTCCAAGTAACACACAATGAGGTGTGACAGAATAAAAACGTATGATATTGTACATGTATTATATATAACCCTAGGTATGACAGATGTATGTCTTTTTTTGTGTGGAGACGTACAATGTATGGTGCTGTGCTCCGAGTAGCAGGGCCTCGAAGCAAATATGGGAATTTTTGCAGAAATGATATTAGTTTTTATTATTTGTAGGTGAATCAGACAAGAAATAACTTAAAAAAATCGCTGTTCCTAGAATTAAAATAATATTTATTATGTCAATACATATATCATTCATTAAATCATTATCTTAGTTTTGTTGTTTTTTACAATGAGCAATTTATTTTTATTTATTTTTATTTGCAATGTTACTGGCTGAATAATTTAAATTATTATTAGGCCAATTTAAATTATTAGAATACCTAGAATATTGTTCTCTCCGCGAGTAAAAAATCTCCTCGGTCAGAACAGTAAACTTCTGTGCACCAACCTGCATGACCATTCAGCGGACTAGAGACAGCGGTGACGGATCTCCTTTCTTTCATTACCTTTCTTGGTTTTCTCTTTATTCATCTCTCTTTTTCTAAATCTCTCTAATCGTTCTGCGATCCGTTCCACAATGCTCCATCCCCGACTGCGCCATAATTGTCAGTTTCTTCTTGAGAAGAAATGGAAATTCATCGTTTTATTAATAAATTTGCTTTAGACGGCATTTTGTGTGTGTATGGAATTCAATTATGCACAATTTTTCAACAGACCGTTGTATCGTAATAGTATTTCTAACTTGCGCTCAACAACCCCTGCAGATGTTTGCGTAATCGTATTTGTCGGCACAGACGTTATCGATATTTTTTATGAGAAGGTCTCTAACGTATTGCCGTTACAACGGGAACTCTCCGATATTCTTGGAATCAGTGTGTTATAGCTTTTTTTTCTTCGGCCCCGATGGGTCTAATTTAATAAAAAGAGCTCTAGAAGAAAACTCTATTTTCAACTATTGCTTAATTCAAGTGCATCCACATAAATCTGAAGTTATTATTTTTTTTATGTGTTGTTATTCAATATTGCTATTTAAAAATGAGAAGAACCGATTTAAAATTGAGATATAGAAATGATATTTTCCTATTTCGCTATTTCAACATTTTTGAAGAGACGCTTATAATTGTTTTATTTAATTCTTTATGGTTTTAGATACAATATGAAATATTAATGAAAATTTAAATGTTACAAATTAAGTATGATATTCCATGAAAAATTTCAAATGAGTTTTAATAAATTTTACTGAAGTATGATATGAGATTAAATGATTTCCATCTAGTCCTCTGAATTATCTAAATTATACAAAATTCAATTATGATCACTTTTTATTATGTATGAACATATTTAATGTTTTTTAATAGTCTCGAGGTGCAAGTGGAAATGTTTTCAGTGATTTGAGAGGCAACTGCTTGCAAAAATGAAAGCAAGTAGCAACAGGGGCTTATAGGGATATTTTAAGACTTGAGGATTTTTCAATGGAAAATCATAGTCCCCCTGCTTGCTCTATATCTACAAGTTGCCGTGATCCCAACATTCTAATTTGCGAAAACGAAAAGATGTCCGCTTCTATGAATTATTTTAAATTTTACAGGTCTTTCTATGCAAACTTCACACAAGTTTCTGTGGAAAAAAATTAAATTTCCCCAAAAATGTGAAGAAATCGATGATAGAATAACGACGTATTACACATCAAATTAATACCGAGAAGTATTCTAAAATAATGTATTATGAAATTTTAAGGTATATTAATAAGAGAGTCTGCTAAATACGCATATAAGCATGAATAGTATTTTTTATTTTTAAGGTTTGTAAATTTGTAAGATAAATGTAACATACATTGGAAGAGAATAGAAAAGGACTTTGCAAGAAAAATTAAAATGACGATTTGATCACCATCAATAAAAAAACAATTTGTGTTTTATCAGACCTCAACGCGAGCAACAGCTGTAAAAATACAATAATTTCTTCAATTCAAGCTGAAATGTGCAAAATCTCCAAGTCAAAATGCGTAGCTGCCTTTGAATAATGATAAATACTTTTGAATTCTAATTGACCAAGCCAGTATTTTTCAATAAATATTTTGAAGTTGAAAAGGAGATAGGGACTGCAAATTTCAAACCATTTCGTTCACAGTGAAAGATAGTCTCTCCTTTTAAAGATACTAGAAGCAGGTATTAAAATAAATCTTCGATTAAAATTTTCAACAAACTTTTACAGTTCACTATTGTAACCCCATGGTTGCGGCAAAGTGGTAAGAAAAGTATATCCGCAATAGTTTCGAAAGTTTGTTAAACAGAGGTAATAGAGGCAAGGCAAGAGAGTTGTTTGGTCGCCGATGCGCTCGGGCTGCTGAATGGACTGCCTGCTTTGATGCAGGGTGTCATCGTTTATATGCAACGAAATGTGTACGGGTGGTGGCCGTTCTGGCCACAACTATCATTTAGTATAGTGGCCAGACGTCAAAGTTCAACAGCACCCAATGAACTTTGAAAAACGCCTAAAGGCCCATACACTGAATAAATCATCAGTAGGCGGCTAAATAAATACCAATTGGTACTACATCAGGGGAAACACATTAAGTGTTTTTGTAAATTCAAAAGAGAAAATCGCTGTTTCTTTTCGTACGGTCGATGCAAACTTGAAACAAACGCGTTTTATGTTTCAAAATAGTAATAAAACACATGTACGCATCTCCATGATCCTTAGAGAAATCTACTTGTGTTTACAACCTAGGAATTGCCTCGGTATTAAATAATTGAAATAAATTTTATTAAACCAATATTTATTATGGACTCGCCCAGGACTTCTTTACATATTCAATGTGTAACAAGTCCTGAGCCAGTACAATGTTTCATTCTTCTGTTTGAAGCGGCCTATATTCCACTCGGTTAGAATTCGAGTTAAGAAAGCCAATGCCAGCATGACATAGCACAGCGAACATTTTCGGGAGCAACGCCCCGCCAAGCACGAGGGCAGGTTGTAGAATCTGGTCCGAATACGGCGACCCATGAACACACCAACGTGCAAAAGTTTCGCAATTGTTGAAAATAACATTGTAGGAAAAAGGGCCTAGCTTACTCTCCGCGCGCTCAACGGACTCGCGCGGGTGCAGCTGCGCTCCGTACACGGCTTCGTACACAGTCTGCCCGAAGGAGAAGCCAGAGAATGGAATGCGCTCCACGATGCCGGACCTCGTTTGAGGCGGTACGTTGGAATGGTCTTGGCCGCTGTCTTCTTCGGGTGTCGAGGTTTCAGACGAGGTCGTGCTACCAGGGATGCTTGATATTGGGAAGGAACTCCCTCCCGGGGCTGTGCCGTGGCCGCTTCCGGCCGTCAGATGGATTATACTCCAGTCTGGCATGAGCACCCCGTGATGCCAGTATCCAATGAAGCCCTGATCGGACCCGCACCACACTCGAACATGTTTTGGTGCATTCAAAGCCGGACGCATGCGAGTCGAGGGCAGGCTGTGTTAAACCAGTTCAAATGAGGTTTGTGGGTGTAATCAGACGAGTTAGGCGTGTATTTATTACCAAAAAAGTGTATGGCAGATGAGAGGAAGAATTTGTAATGTGCAAAGTGTGATAGACTTGAATGACTTTCCTTTGAAAAAACGGAAAAGAGAGGGATGGGAACGACCACGTTCGGAGCGAGTAATTTAGTTGTAGACTCGATTTCTTGTACGGACAAACAGGCTCCATTGTCTCAATATATTCGTGTAATTGACGACGACTAGAGAACGTGTTCATGCGAAAGTCGCGATAGAACAGCAAGTTGAGGGGCCGACTTTTGCAGAACCCAGCCCTTCTCAGCATCTTCGAAGTAATCGATGGCCCAGCTAACTAAAATAAATTTCGCCATTCACGGCCTGTCTAATGCTTAAGTTTTTCTCAAGTTTTCGAAGAGAAATAAGCGGGCCCATCCAATTCATTTCTGCTTTGGTTCATCCCGTTTAAAAACAAAACCAGCCCAACAGCTCAGCACAACAAAAGAAAATCGCAATCTCTACTGCTACCGCGAAATAAAACCTTCTTCTCACAACCACCCGCAACATGTCTCAAATCGCCGTGTGGTGCGGCTCCGCCATTGGATTCTACCACCACGGCATCCTCCTCCCAGACGGACTAACCGTAATCCATCTCACGCCGGAGAGGATAGGAGACGTGGCCATACCGATCGCGGTCGGTTCATCCTTGGGAGCGACATCCGGGTCATTCGCGCTAGCTGCGGGGTCCGCAGCCGCGCCATCATTCCTAGCTGCGAGTGCTGGTTTCGTCGTCGGAATCAACGGGCCAGGGCGGATCGAGAAGACGACGCTAGAGCACTTCCGCGGCTTCCCAGAGAACGACGTCTACGACGTGAACTACACCTTCGCGTTCCCACCCGACGAAGTCGAGCGGCGCGCGCGCGAGAAAATTGGACATGCCGTGTATAGCGCCGTGTTCAGTAATTGTGAAACGTTTTCTAGATGGTGTGTTACTGTGTTTCCTGTCTCGGATCAGATTGTCAAGGGCGCGATGACGGCTGGTAAGATCTGTGTGTTTGGTGTCAAGCCGCTTGTCGCTTTGATGGAGGCGGGTGTTCTGCTTGCAAAGCCGCCGGAATCTGAGTCTCACGTTACTCTGTCAGGGGAAATGAAGAGAAGGGTTCGAAACTACTTTTCCTCAGACGTTGTGCTTGATTAAACTATTGTAAATTCTTTTTCATGCTTCATACTCCGACTTCAGCATATTTGTTAAATGTAATATCGTCTATCGGGTTTCCACGCTAGAGTCATTACCCCCCGGTACAACTTTCTCGGATGGCGAAGTTCAATTGCTAGTCTGAATTTTGGGGTAAAACTATACTGTAGCATAGCATAGGGCACATTCATAAATACGATATGGTTCGGCAGTCGAGGACATAGACAGGCATACTTTTAAACGTTTCTTGCCTCCCCGCCGTTTCCTGCCGCCCAGCCCATGAAGTGTTTCCTGCCGCCGCGCTGGTTCCCGCCGCGCCTGCCTCACCGCCACTTCTTACGGCTGAGCCATACAAGGGAGCCTCTTCTTGGTCCAGCCATCGAGAGTTGACTTTTTGCTGGTGTGCTGGATGGTAGGGTATTACTCGTCTCACCCCGGGTAATACTCCCACGCCCGCTGCCGTAAGCCAGGAT
>JAVCKV010124562.1:0-19356 GCA_032274145.1 Herpochondria borealis | reverse complement strand
CTGTCGTATTTTTCCTCGCTACTTGACCAACAGGTGTGAAACGGGGGCGACGCACAGAGCTCGAAATAAAAAAAGCCGCGTACAAAGACCGTGGGAGAATAGCTCACAGACAGATGTTTTTAGTAAGGTTGGGACAAGTGGCTCCTTTTCCGCTTCGCGGCAAGTTCGAGAGCTCGCTGTCCGCGTACTTATGTAGAGGAGCTTGCGAGCTTCGCTTGATTTTCTTTTCCTTATGTTTGTCCTTTTGCGTCTCCGTCTGCGCGTGCGTGTCCGTATCCCCGTGCGTGTCCGTGTCCGTGTCCGTATCTATTTCCTTCTACCTGTCCGTATCCGTGTCCATTTCCGTGCCATCGTGCGTTTGCATGTACGTTTCTGTGTCCGTTTCCATGTTCGTTTCCGTTTCCGTTTCCGTTTTTGTGTCCGTTTCTGTTTCCGTGGGCATGTCCGCTTGCGTTTTCCTGTCCATGTTCCTGGGCGTTTCCGTGCCATTCTCCTTCTTTGTCACCATCCCCGCCTCCGTCTCTGTCTCCGTCTTCGTGTGCCTGTGCGTATCCGTCTTGGTCTCCGCCATCATCTCTTTCACCATCTCCGTCTCGGTCTCAGTGCCTTTTTGCCTGTGTATTTGCTTTTGTCTGTCCGTTCCAGTGCCTGTGTTCATTGTCCTCTCCGTTTCCGTGTCTGTCTCTGTCCCCGCCTCCGTGTGGGTGTCTCTCTCAGTCTACGTCTCAATATCTTTTCGCGTTTCCTTGTTCGTGTGCAGGCACGTGTGAGTGCCCTCCTACGTGTCTGTGTCCGTGTGCGTGTCCTCCTACGTTTTTTTGTCCGCATAAATTTACTCCTACGTTTTTCGCCGTGTGCGTGTGTGAATACGAGTCCGTTTCCTAGTCTGTGTCCAAGTTCGTGCCTGTACCCGTGTGCGTTTCTGTGCCCCAGTACGTTTCTGAGTCTTTTTGCGGGAGCATAGACGTGTCTGACCGTCTCTTTCTGCGTTTCCGTGTCCGTGTGCGTATCCGTATCCGTATCCGTATCCGTATCCGTATCCGTATCCGTATCCGTATCCGTATCCGTATCCGTATCCGTACTCGTATCCGTCTCCGTGCGCACGTGCATGTGCATGTGCATGTGCATTTCCCCCTTCGTCTCCGAAACTTCCTTCATCTCCATCTCAATGTCCTTGGCCGCGTGCGTTTCCGTCTCCGCCTCCGCCTCCCACTCCGTTTCCCCGAGCGGCTCCCTTCATGTTTTGTCTTTCCTATTCGTGTCCGTCTCCAACTAAAACCCCATTTCAATGTCCGTTTCCGTGTCCATGTCCATGGATTTCTCCTTCTATGGCTCTTTTTTCCTGTGCGTTTCCGTCCTCGACTCCTATTCTGTCTATACATTCGTTTTTGTATGTTTATCTCTCTCTGGTTCCTTTTCTGTGTCCTTTTCCCTCTATTTATCCTTCCCCGTGTACTTTTTCGTAACAGAGTGCTTATATGTGTCTTTTTTTATTTTGCTTATCCGTCCCCGTTCCCGTCTCGGTGAGCGTGTTCATGCCCGTTTATGTATCCTTATCCACGTTGTTGCACGTATTCCTGTGAGTGTTATTATGCGTTTGCATGTCCTTTACCGTATTTATTCGTTCGTGGTTGCGTCTGCGTGTGTGCCCATTGCCTATATACATAAATTTTTCGCATGCTAGTCAAAATGGGTTTCCTTATTTGTTTCCAAGGTTTTTTACTATCGCCGCCGCCGTCGAGTTGCTTTTCAGTTTTTGCGGCTATGCAGATGGCGGAGAGAACATTACAGGTAAATTTAATTCCCGTCGCCCGAAAAATAGAGGCAGGGATGCAACTTTTGTTTTGAAAATGGCAAGGTGAGTGGTTGAAATGGTTAAACAAAATTTAGTACGGCGTTTATTGTAAAAATCCACTGCAGTTTATGTGGTCTATTCTAATCTCTCCCCCTGTTACGCCGCGGTACCGCCAACCAGAAGGGGTTAAGTAGGGTCCCGCTGCGTGGCCTTACCGCCGGGCTTCGGTGACGGTACAAGACGCACCGCCTTTAAACGTCCCAAAGCGTGGGGTAAGGCGCATCAGAGAGTATTTTGGCGTGGGCTGGAGGGATGCGCCAGGTGGCCTGCTGGCTTCACGCCCTTACTGGACGCGCGTCGTGTACGTGCCACTCTATACCCTAATACAGACCTGACATAAACTGTAGGGGTTTACGATCCCGTCTAATCTAAGGTACCACCCATCCCGGATTGGCGGGGCGCATATAATACCTCGACAGCAGGGATCTGCTGTCCGGGTATCCGCGCCACCCAGGTGGCTGGTAACGAAATGCCTGGCCAGACCCTTAAAACGGTCCCCTCTTCAGCCGAAAACCGCGGGCGAGGATAATGGCTTGTAAAAGCGGGAGGCTAGTGAGATAAAATATGAACCTCGCCTCCCTCCCTTCACTTTCTCACGCATCGCACCTCTGCACACCAACCGCAAAAAGAGGCACTCTGGCCAGCGAACAAAAATTGGCCGACGAAAGCCACTCTGACGGAGAAAGTTCGAGGAGCGCTCAAACGGCCGCAAACGGGGAGACTGACGTGAGGGGTTGGGATGGGATGGCCATGGAATGGCCGATGGGGGAAATTGGGCTGAGCGGGGTTCGGGACGGAGACAGGGGCAACAGGGGCGATGGTGGTGAGGACGAGGACAGGGTCAACCGAACCGATCCGGTTGACCCGTCTGACCGGGCCAACCGGGGCCGGTCCGTCAGGGGTGACAAGGGAAATCGGGCCGCCGGTGTTGATGAGGCTGACAAAAGCAACGAGACCGCCACGGCTTACAAGGCCGACAGGACCCGTATTGCGAAGTAGGGCCGTTTTGATTGAAGTCGTCGTTAAACTCGATTTGGGGTTCCTTTATCTCCCTAGTTCAGTCTCAACGAATTTGAGATTCATTGCAAAAACAAATGTTTAGCAAAAAAAACCATAAATTGCTCACTCTAAGAACACCGCACAAATTCTGGTTACGTGAACAATTACAGTACAAGCTCTCTGAATAGTCTATACACGACGATAAATGTAATTGGACCATAATGGTATGTGTAGAAATAGCTTGACTGACTGGTTGAAGTAGTACTCACAAACGAAAGTATAATTAGCCAATTGTAAGATCCGTAGAAATCAGACGTACACGTTCAAGCAATGCATAGTTCCGTGCTCCAATGTGACAAAATCAAAAACATGGCTTTTCATTGGCTAAATTTGAGATCAGAAAGAATACAGTGTTAAGTACAGTATTGTCAACATATTATAGAATAATATAGTTCATATATAGGTACTGTATTGTTACATGGTCGCTCTCATAATTCTCAGAGCAAGTTAAAATCAAAAGTACTCGCTGAATTAAGATCTAAACAACAGAAGCATTCCTACTTGCAGTACAAATTTCCTTGAATTGTCCAACTCTGTATTACTGCACCGGTGATGTTTGTGACCTGTTTTTGTTTTTTAACCTCACCGAATACCGCCGTCTTTGTTTTAAACCATTCCAACTCAACTCAACTAAAGACAGAGACCTAATGAACGAGATAAAAGCCACTCGCTACCCGTAAGCTTTCAATTCGAAAATCATTTGAGAAAAATATTTATTATTAGTGCTTAGCAGACCTTTTGAAACAATTAGAAAATTTCCTGTGCCTTGAGGTTTGGCCATTTATCCTCAATGGATGCGGAGAAACGTGAGAACAATATGAACGAGCAACAACGATCTATGAAAATTTCGAATTTCTTCTAAACTTTCAAAGTTTTGAAAACACGGTTACACAAATTTCCCCAAGTCGATGACCAAGTAATTGAGTTACCCGTTCACAACCCGACTTGGACATTTTATATCACTCCAAACCGAATTTATTTTATTTGAGATTCTATGCCTCTATTTTCGGCGCACCTTCATCCAGTCCTCGGGATCGGCAAAGCCCCGTCTCAAACCAATGAACCCGTCCCCACGAAGTCCGAGCGCCACGGGCATCACGCCTCCCATCGCCACGCGGCACACCGGCCCGAACGGGCGAGTGTTCACGCGGCACGCCAGCACTCCATGCTACGACGTGTCCGAGAATCTGCCCGGCAACATCCTCCCGTCCGCAGCCCGAGCACGTCTACTGTCCGAATCGGAATCCCACTCACGCACCCTACTGTCACGTCACCCGATCGCGGCGCGCAGCGGCGCAGCCTTCCGCGTGCCGCGCCACGCTCTTCTGCGTCTGTCCGTGCCGTCCGGTCCGCAAGTCGCGGACCTGAACGTGTGGAACGCGGCCGACCCGTCCGAGCACTTCTACTCCGGCAAGACGCGCCAGCTGCACGCGGCGCATCTCACCGCGGGCGATTCGCTATGGTCCACAATGCCGGATGTGCGCCCGCTCGCGACGCTGACCGCGGACAGTGTGTGCTACGGGCGCGACGCGGACGGCGCCGGTGTGCACGACGTGATCGGGACGCGGTGCGACCCTTACACGCGGCGCCGGCTGGCCCAGTCGGGCGCCGAGCACGACGGATCTGGGCAGGTGGACACGGAGCCGTCGTGCCACGGCAATCTTGTGAAAGCCGTGAAGCCACTCGGACTTCGGGAGGACGACGTGCATGACGTCTTCAACGCGTTCATGTGCACGGGGTTTGACAGCCACGGACGCTACTTCACGAAACCGAGCCCTGTGCGCACGGGCGACTTTATCGAGCTGTTTGCCCACTTGGAGCTCATTGTCGCGGTATCCGCCTGTCCACAGGGAGATGTGTCGGTTCCGTGCGGCGATAGAGACGGGCGGGTGCCAGAGTGTTACCCGCTGCTCGCGGAGATATTCCAGGCACCTCCCGAAGTTGTTGCATTGTTGGATGTCTGATTCGTGCAATGGGGTCACACTCAATACGACCGGCCAGTTAGCTGATTAAAACATATTTTCAAATAAAAAGATATTTGTTTTTAAATTGGAGCTCCAATAGCACAGAAATTTAAATACAGATTTGAACAGACTATTTTAATTTTTTTTAAAATAAAACCAATTAATAAAGTAAAAGTAAAGACTAAATTTTTGTGTTTTTTTTATTTTTTCTATAGGTCCCCAATTTATGGCGGACCTATGCACATATGGTGGGTCATAGTGCATTATTGTATTGGAAGGTGTTTCATTAATATACGTATGTAATGATTCAATATATGAATACATAAAGAATACGCGGTATTCTAACCCTATATGTAATAAAGTTACACTTGAGGAAACAATGTTATTGCTGTTCAATATATTAAATTTTAAAAAAATCCTAGGGCAAAACGTTTTTTAAAAAACTCAACATCCGTTTCTTTCTTTCCGAAATCCGTTCTTCGCCCGAGAAAATTAATTTGGGAGTTCTTGAAATGGCAATTTTTTGTCATTATTCATGAAGTTCTATTCTGCTAAAGCGTGTTCAGTATAACATGAAAAAGATAGAAATCATTTTTCAAATCCATTACCACCTTGAGAACATAACTTAACTTATTTTATGTAAATTAATATAAAGCCCAGTCGGTAACAATAGTTGATAGAAAAATAAAAAAAATTAAACTGCTTTTCAAAGCATCAAAACTGCTGTTCTTCATTCAGAACAGAAACATAATATTTTAATTTTAAACTGAAGAACTTATGTATCACTACCTGGCAATGAGGTATGCTCCGCCTGTCTAACTATGATGTCTGGGGCTCAGAGGGTTCAAAAAGAGGAATATAGAGATATAGAATAGAAGAGAAAGATAGTATTATTCATCGCTGGAAGCAGGGAAAGAGACAGACAGAGGCCCGAGACAAGGTAATTCCTGTGCCACCGCTACCCTGCTGCCGTTATTAGCCCGCAATTTGGGCGCATGGAGCTTTCCTTTAATCCTCTAGCTAGTTTCAATGAAGCTACTCTAAACATGTGTACTCAGAGGTTATAACACCGTCAGAAAGAAACTGTATCTACAGTTGCTGTAGTAGGCACTACTGCAACAATGCCCGGACAGCGCCCTTTCGCCGAAGAGGCCGCCACACTGGTGGATAGTGCGGACTGTAGTATAGGAAGGGATACGAAAGAGAGCGAAAAAAATCGTGCGCAGTGGACCTGAAGTTGCAATTGGAACGTTGAAGGAGCATAGGATACTGTACAATCCTTTCCATCGAGCGGCTGGGTGCTTCACTTACAAACCGATATCAATGACTTGTTCTGCATCTCTACGCTAGAGCACGATGTGTAAACCGTATGCACGCCCTTGTTCGCAATATACCAACCTGACTAGTACAAATAAAATTCAATAGACATCACCAAGCGATCCAGCAGATCTGTACAGTATACTAGTATTTGACTAATGTGAGGATGTGGCATTTGCTCGTACCATGTATCTCATCTTTCATGCTTCCTTTTCACCACATGAATCATTGTACCGTTGGTCCTTCAGTTTTATCACACAATTCATCGTTTAGTTGATCTTATTTTCTTGCATTAAACTATACGCGATAGATCATATGATCATACAAACACACACACACACACACACACACACACGGACACGTATACATATACATATATATAAATGAGATCATCGATGAACGCCAAACAGTGCTTGCCTGTTGTTTCTACACCATACTGGACTTACCCGTTCTTCCCGTGCGTTGCATGAAAATCGCTGTCTCCATACAGGTCATCAAGATTATTCTGTCACCCGAAATCATCTTACGGGCGTTCCCGCGCAATGTTCAAGTTGCTTCAGAAAAAAACTACCTTTCCCGTTTGTGATCTAGCTTCTATAATCATTTTCTAAAATCCAGAGCAACAAATCAGTTTTAAAAAGTGTAAACCTTACATGTGAAGTACGACCTTTCCCCAAGTGTACGACACCCTTTCGGATCCGCTGCGGGAGAAAGAATGGATCGCTCTTCTCGAATTTGCACCGCTCCACACACTTCATTTACGACACACACGTACGTAGGTAAACGAGTTCTGCGATGTGTTACACTACAAAACATTTTAAAAATACTAATCTTACATGCGGAAGACGACCACCTCCAGAAGTAATTGACATCCTTCTTGATCCGCTCCGGGAAAGTGGGTGGATCGCTCTTCTCGACTTCAGACCGCTCAACGCTTTTCACTCACGACGCACACGTAAGTCTGTAAACGAGTTCTGCAACGTGTTATGCGGGGCCGACGCCACGCATCACACACCGCACAACTCGTTCACCGAATATCCTTGCAAAACTGTCCGTGGAATAATCTCCCGCTGCATCGCTTTTTAATGAGGGTTGAAAGATGATCGCACATGAAGTTGCATCGCTCTCCGCTCTCTTAGTATCACTCATCCCTGTCTTTTAAAAGAGCTGTACCGTTTACCCTGTTCCGTACGCGGGTGAATCGTCTATTATGTACCATATCCTCGATGTCGGGCTGGAATTGAGAGTTTCATTTTTATTCGTACTTTGTACTGATAAGGCTCGCGTCGTGTGTGCCTTTAACGGGCCTATATTTCGGGAGTGGTCCGTCGATTATCGTCACCGAAACTGATTGTCCGCAGACCGTCGCAGAAGGGTCGTGAAGCAGACCGCGTGCAAGAGCGCACTGTGCAATTCCGTAGGGGGATACATGACTACTCAATCACGCTCAGAATAAACACGACATCCTCACGGGGCCACTGAAAACCAAAAATAGAAATATACGCAGTAACAGCGGTGTGAAAAAGAACTGTTACTTTCGATGGACTGGTAAACTGTACCGAACACATTACTGCGTCTCGTTTGAAACGCTTCGGTGAGCTTCGCTTGGAAGTTTCATTGCTGAAATTAACGGGCCCGCTCTTTCTCACACTTGAAACTGCTCACCGCGCGGCGCCCCACAATTTTAAAGGTGAATGGACCCGTGGGCGTACCGTTGTTGGATCGGGCCTCTGGTATGTTGGGCCCACGCTCAGAAATCTCCTTCCCTTGGCCGATTGTTTACCGTGACTATCCGCGCCTGGATCTACTCCTAAGCCAACCTTGTGCGTGTGCACATCTGGTCTCTTTCGTCTTATTTCTCTCCCTTCCTCCCATGTTCTCAAGCCACCGGCGCTGTTGAGAACGGATTATTCAATTCAGCCGAAAGTCCGACTCTTAATCATTTTTTTGGCTTAGAAAAGTATTTATTTTTATCATTTGCTTTTAAACCCGGATCATATTTGAAACTCCGCTCCTGGCCCCTCGCTCCTCTTCAAAGCATCCACCGACCGACGACCGAAATCGTTGGAGAGAAACCAAAAATCGTCCCAAAAAGACGCAAAAGCCCCTGTGCCCGCAAAATGGTGCCAACCACGAAGCTCAACCTGCTCCTGTTCACCACACTAGCACTGTCCGCAACCGCTCACCCCCACGCACTCCATTCAGCCCCTGCGTCTTTCAAGTGGAACAAAAAGGTGTCGCGCGACAACTTCGCGGCCGCCGCGTGCTGCGCAGCCGGGCCGAAGTGTGACCGAAACCTGGCCGAGAAGAGCTTTTCGTGCCGCCCGCGGCGCTGGATGTCGCAACAGCCCTTGTGGTGTCGTCAGGTCGCCTGTGCCTTCTGCAAGAAGAGTTCACGGCGCGAACACACCGGCGTCTGTCAGACAGAAAGCCTTCTCAAGAACTGCCGGCTGAGGCGACATGACCGAGGCGGAGGTGGGAAGAAGAAGCCGGGCAGGAAGCCGTCGAAACGACCGGGGAAATGGCCGGGAAGGAAGCCGGGCAAACACGCGAAGAAGCAGATTTTGGACGGACACGACGACGTCTTCGATGAAGACTACGACCACGATGGCGACTATGACCATGATAAAATCGTGTTTGGCGGCGACCATCATGACGATGACGACAAACTTGTCGAAGAGCTCGATGGTAGCTCTATCTACGGCGATCTTTTCGACAGTGACCATGAAGATGGCCATGAAGATGTCTATGGTGATGCCTACCATGAAGACCCGGGCAAAAAGAGACGGAGCCATCCGAAGCCCAAGCCTGGGCACCGGAAGCCAAAGCGTTACCAAACGCAGAATCAGAAGCCGCAGAAAAACCCAAAGTATCACGGAAACCCGAAGCAAAAGCGGAGGAACGGGAAGGTACAGCGCCACCAAAAGCCGAATCCGAAGCGTTGGCACGGCAAGCCCAAGCAGCATCAAAAGCAGAAGCTAGAGCCTCCGCATCAGCCGAAGCGATACAAAAAGCAGAAACCAAGGCCAGGGAACGGAAATTCAAAGCGTCATCAGAAGCGGAACCCAAAACCGCCGCACAAATCGACACGGCACCAAGCACAGAAGCAGAAGAAAGGTTACAGAAAACCAATGAATCAGGAGAAGCAAAAGCCGCATCGCAAGCCGAAGTCGCATCGCAAGCCCCATTCAAAACCACACCAGAAACATCCGAAGCCGCACAAAAAGCCGCACCCGAAGCCACAGGCAGAACCCGTTTATGCGCCCCCGACCAAGCCCGAAGAGCGGAATTGCGTGTTCCAGGGCGTTAATGGACGGCTCTATATCCGTGGACCTGCATTCCCGGTGCGTTCGCCCTGGCAACGACGCAAGCACAGCATCGTATGGCGTCCCGGAGGCGATGAGAAAATCGACGCAAAGGGGAGTGGAGCGGCGTGCGTGCAGGTAAAGTCCGACCGAAGCGGGCCACACTACGTGACGCTAGTGTCTTCGGCGCCTTCGCGAACGGAGCACAACGACGCATGGCTGAGGGTTTCGTCGGGGGTCACGCTGCACAGAACGGAGACGAAATCGGTTCGCGGCGGGGACACAGGCTTTTTCAAGGTGTATCAGAACGTTGGTGGGAACGTTCGAACGCGTCATGTGCTGACGATTGACCGGGATGGACACGAGATCATTACGAAGCCGCTCAGACGAGGGCGAGTTTACCAGGTTTGTCTTGCGGGTCGATCCGCCAGGTTTCGAGTTTTCGGAGTTGCGCTCGTAGCTTGTCATGGCAGGGAGAAATGCTCGCGGTCTGATGAGGAGGTTGTGACGGCGCTCAGAAAGCCGAGGCCGTCTCAGTGTGTGATGTGAGAGTTTGGGTCGCTCGCTTGCGTGCAGAGCGGTTGACGTATTGCATCCTACTGAATTTGTATGAATTTTAATGAATAACAAAAGAAGAATAGACTTGCAGAAGTCCGTTAACTCTGAAACTTTGTTGATGGAAGAGTGGAAAATCCTTGTTATGTTGAAGCCTGAAATGAGTGTGATATGTTGTGGGAACATCCTTGAAATGCACCGGCGATCTGAGAGCTGAACCAGTCGGTGAACCATATTTGGTTCCAGATGCGGGACAGTTCCACGCATTTAGTCCGTTTAGAGTTGATGGGCAGATATTCTAAGTCACTAGTGGAAATTCATACTATTGCTTAGCTATGATTAATCCAACTAGGAAGATAGCTATTACCTGCGATGCAAATAACAGTTTTTACACTCGACCAAGTTCCTGAAGGCGAGTGGATTTTGAAACCGCAGCCACGATTAACATCACTAAGGTCTGCCCAACTTCACATCCACAGGAAAGCCCTGTCGAACCAGTCAACCTCCGCGCTGACCGGGCTTCACTACCCTGTGATATACGCTCAAACAACTGTTGTGGGACTGTGCTATTTGAGTATTCCCCTGTTCCGAATCAGTAGCTAGCGAGGTTACCTGTATTTCACGTAAGGCGGTAGGTGGTTGACTTGCACTTAGGATAAGTGGGAGCCACATAAGGCGATTTGTGGCGCGCCCGATAGTCCGACAGTACCGCCGCACCCGCCAAGAAGAAGGCAGAAGCGGGCATCGATCACAAAACTTATTTTTGCATTTGTGTCCATCGTACACCGGGCTTTTCTCACGACTAGAAGGAATTTAAACCTAGAAGATTGTATCATCTACTATTAAGGAATAGATAACGAGATTTAAAGGGTTAGTTTCAGGTAGCGGCAGATGAAGCGTATGCATATACCGCTACAGTACTTACACCGTTGTCAAATCTGAACCAGGAAAAATCTGAACCAGGAAAAATCTAAAGACTGCTATACATTACTGGCTGTAATATGCAAGGATCACTATCTAACCGGCATTCGCGGTAAGTTTTTCATGCTGGGGAGTACTATGGAGTCCTCTGAGGGTACCGGTGAAGGCAACCAACTTTTTTCTGTTTGTTGCAATATCCATGCTTTCATTATGCAACGGCCAGACAAATTCACACACACCCGTTTTGAATTGGATGATATAACAAATGATGAGATGCATGTGTATACACAGGATGAATGTTTGACTCCGGAAAGTAGACGTCGCCGGGATCTAGATATTTCTAGAACGAGGGGAAAGTTTACTGAAACTATAAGAGAGTTTGGCTTAGGTACATAAATGCCGGAATATTTTCTTCTGTAAAGCTTGAAAGCGGTTCTTGATAGTTACATATAACTCCACATTATTACTTTCCAATGCACAGGACAAGTGCGACTGCGGGGACTGCTACACATAGAGAAGGGCGGAAAATGGTTTCTGCAATAAAATTATCATGGCGAGCTACAATTCATTGCTCATTACCACCATCCCCATTATCGATTGAAAATTTGACCTTCACAGGTTGCGAAAGGCTGTCGGCAATCTGCTGAAGTCCTTCATCACATATGGCCCCTCGCTTTTTTCCTCGCGTAGGACGTTCCCGGTTGTTCCTCTGTGAAAAAGATGTTGATGTCTTTTCAGCCACTTGAGTTGCATCTAGACCACATTCCACTCTACTCCCATCCCCGAGCTCCCGATCCACCATTTCAATGGTTGGAGAATGTGAAAATACGGAATTCATGTAACACAGGATTTCTTAACCGTCGTTGAACTCCGGGAATGCATCGCTTTCACCCCTGCTGGATTTGGTGACGTCGCGGTGTGCAACTGCGAACCATGACCGTAGAAATGCCCATTTACTTCTAAAGCCTCACCACTGCGGGCGTGAGGATGAATTAGAAGGTTGAAAATCTCAATTGCAGCGTCGGTGCCCCTTAAATAGAAACAGGCAGATCGGGTTTGGACGAGTCGCTGTTAAACAGTTCTTGAAATCATGCGGACCAGGGATCGTGCTTGGCTTAGTCTAAGTCTTGGAAACTCTCCGGCTTTCGGTGCAGTTTCTCAAACGCAGTGAAATGGCGCGGGTCTGCAATGAAATTGAACAAACGGGCGAGGTCATTCCCGGACCACTGAGGTTGACGGGACCGTGAATCGCTACCACCAGAAATATCTTTCGGCTGGGGATTTTCCATACTCTGGAACTGCTTTGATAGATCCATAATTTCGCCCATGGAAACGCCATTCGCACGAAGGTGGGTGAGGAGTTCGCCTTTGTTCCTTTTCTGGAAAGGCGGCGGCGCTTGCAAGCGCGCCGGAAGTCCCCCTGTACGATCTTCGTTGCATTGTCTTCTGAGACATTTTCCGGCGAAGCGAGATGTATGATTTCGGCCATGGTGGCGAGGGTAGGCTTTCTGCGAGAAAATGAAATATTCCCGAGGGGGAGGGGGGTGATGAGTTCAAATGAGATTTGCGGCGTTACTTCGCGCGCGATGTTGTCGTGGGTGCACTATCGGCATGGAAACATTGTGTGTCACACATCGTGCACCTGTCAGGAGTACCGCTGAAGGTCAGTGTTGTCTGAAACATCGCCATTCTGTGTGGGTATTTACCGTAGGACACGTATTATATGTGGCATCTGGAATACTCACCCACACATTCACCCACACTTTTGGGACGGGCCTTAGATTAATGTCTTCATGAAATCTCCCTTTCCATATGAATGCGCCCGGGCATACTGTTACATTTGATTTGATTGACTAACAGGTGGGGATACTATTAGAGCGTAAACCTTTAAAATTTATTAAATACGGTGCCTTCAAAGTATTTAATGGGGTCAGGCGCACCAACTCCTTACCCAGCATCCTCGCCGAAAGATAATTGCCCTGGGCCGAAGGGTAGAAGCGCGTGCAGAGCTCCGTTAAAGTCCTCACGCTGTCGCAACTCCCAATACCAGCACATCTATGTGAAAAAACATTGCCTGCCTGCCCAGCCACCGCCGCCGCATTTTCCATATCGTTAAACTCACAGAACCCTCGTCGCCCATGTACCAAACTTCCAATCACGTCCTCCATCGGTGAAGCACACCATCAAGCCCAACCCGCCTCTTCCTTGACTGATATTTTCGAACACGACAATCTCAATCTATAGAAGGCACAATTGCAGTGTTCTAAGCCAGCAGCGCCACGGAATTTAAAACGGGTAAGAATCGACTCCAATTGCACTATTCTGAAAGTGCAGCATATTTTAAACCTTTTTAAGATATAAAACTCACCCGGCGCACTGTAGTAGAATGAATTTAATTCGTTTCTCAATAAATAGTATATGGCTACAATATATGTGGCACATTGCCACCACATATATGTACCATACATGTACGCCAAGGTAGTCCTGAGACACGTGTAGTTTATGTAGTTTTATATATATGCTGCGCTTCGTCTCACCACGCGAGCGCACATAATATGACAACTTACCTTCCTATCTTCGTTCCGCGAGTTGAAGCGCCGTGCATCCGCTGAGCCTCCTTTTATCCCGTCCCAGAGCACTTAGTAAGCGTGCTCTGGTAACTCCCGCGTTACCCTTCAGAGACTGTCGTTCTCCACCTGTCCCTCTTTCTGCGCCCTTCGTGCGCCTCCGTCCTTCTAGAGCCCGTCGTGCTCCACCCGTTCCCCTTTAGCGACCGTCGTTCGCGCCCCGTCTCAGCGTCCCTTTCTCGCGCCCTTCGTGCGGGTCCCTTGCTCTCGGCCACTTTTCTACCGCCTTTTTCTACCGCCCCGACCGAACTGTCCCACAGGCTCTACAACCCTGCTTCACCGACTCCTCAGTCGTTTTCTAATAGCTTTGGAGCTATCAAAATCTATCCTCTACACTATAGTAGAGGGTACTCACATAAACTCTAGTAGTCTTCATACAAAACGGCCAGAACCCCAGGTTTTAGGACTTCTATTTATACGTAGCTAGATTTGTTCTAGTACACGCACTATAAAACATTTTAAGTTGATGCCTTATGCGAGAAATACCGCTCCTACGACACCTTGTAATCATTCTAGTTCGCCTACTTATCTACTCCGCACTCACCTTCCTCCTCTTTCCGTCAATATTCGAACCATCGCCTCAACAACTCCCATCGCGAACTCACAGAAAGATTGGAATGACTCTGCTCTTGCAGTTTTTGCAACTGTCTTATGCGGAAACAACCTCTCGCTGACAGCACATTATCTCGTCATAATCCGTTTAGATTGCCTTACGAATGCCCGTCCCTTTGTCCGTTGGTGTCTCTATCCGCTTCGGAATTACTTTGCCTTCCTGTGACCATTGAAATTACCTTGTACTTCTTCCTATAATGCGTGTGAGTTCGGGTGCCAATGTGCGTGTTATCATGCATGTTATTTTACGTTTGCTTGTGCATTTTGTGGTCCACTTCCGTGTCAGTCTAGGTTTCGGCGTACGTCTGTTTTTCCGTGTCAGTGTCCATAATTTTTACAGTTTTCTCTTACATGCACGGGTTAGGTTCTTTATCTTATTCGGTGTATGTTTACGTTTTGGTTTATGTGTGTGTTTATTTGTGTGTTTACCTTTGTTTTTTGTGTATTTTTGTGTATGGGAACGATCTCGTGCGTGCGCATGTGCTTATGTGGGTTTCTGTTAGTGTCGTTTTATATTTACTTGACTTGAGATTTTCTTTGTGTGTGTTGATGGCCACTTCGTCTGAATGTGATTTTCCAACCTTCTGTGCGTGATAATGTGCTTGTGATTTCGCATTGTCCTTTGCGCATGCGTGTGCGTGCGTGTGTTTAAATGCGTCAACGTGTGCTTGCACGTGCGTATGTGCAATTTCGTGTGCGTGTGGGTTTGTTTCTATATTCTTTACCGTGGAATTTTGCTTGTGGGTGTGCGTGTTTTGTTTTAATGGGCGTGTGTGTTTATGCGTGTGCGTGTGTGTGTTTAAGTTCGATTTTTTTTTTGTTCGTTTCCGTGTCTGTGGCCGTGAAAACTTTTATTACCGTGTCTTCAATCCATCCATTGTGTGGGCGCTTGGCAGAAGTTGTTTGCATGTCGATTCCCGCTTTCTTACATCACAGCTGCCGCCGTGGAGGTGTATGTGTACTGCCGCCTGGCGGGCGGGGGAGAAATTGTACAGGAGAGCATTTCCCTTGCCCGAAAAATGCACGAAGTGGTGCAACGTATGTGATGCCCCAATGGCGCGGTGCGTCATGGAAATGCTTAAACCACATGTAATGCGTTGTTTACTGAACAAAGACATTGGAGCTGGTTGTATCGCCATTTGAAGGGCTGTGATTGGTACCGATGCTGTTACGTGTAATATCATATTTATTATTAAAAACCAAACAGTGTAATTTCATTCATTTATTGAAAATTAGGAACTGTCTTGTCTTATATCACCTATTCTCGCTACTTTGACACTTTTCCAGACGATCGGGGGTGCAACGTATGTGATGCAAATGGCGTGGTACGCCGTGGCAATGGTTAACCCGAATGTAATGCGCCGTTTACTGTACAAACGCACTGCAGTTGGGTGCACCGTTGTTGGAAGGGCTGTGATTGGTGCCAATGTTATTTTTGCGTGATATCGTGATATGTTTAATCAAAAATCAAGAACTGAAATTTCATTTTTTTTAATATATTGTATAGTTGTGATTGCGTGGCGGAGATATCCGTGCGGAGTATGGCGAGATCAAACGGTTTTTTATTCAATTTTCATACATTGTTTTTTGATGCTTACATACTTCTCTCCCACAAAAACTGTATCTCAGCCCTTCCAAACCCAACATGCACCGCTCCTCGCATCCTACCTCTCTTTCCTTTTTAACCCAATTCGTCGTTCCGCCTCTTCGCATTATATCCTCCCATCCCTCGCAACAACATCCGTTCGGTAATAGTGGAGTAAAGCAATCTCATCATCCTTTACCCACTCCCCTCTTTCTCTCTTCAACCATGGCTTCCAGCAGTAACGTCCCGTCCGGCACGGAAGCATACAGCAAGCTCTACCTACCAAGCCAGGATGGGTTGCTCCGCCTCGGCGACATCGTACCCGACTTCGAGGTAAAATAGACCAATCCCGACATACGTACCACGTCTAGCAACACTCGCAAACCGTTCTTCTCGGACCTGCGCAACCAGCGATTCGACGAAAGGTCAACGATCTCCCTCACACTCCATCTGACACCGCGATTTCTTTTCCTCTTGCAAATAACCGCATGCGACATACCAAAAAAAAAAGGCCGAGTCCACCCACGGCACGATCAAGTTCCATGACTGGCTCGCGGGCTCATGGGCCGTACTGTTCTCCCACCCGGACGACTTTACGCCTGTCTGCACGACGGAGATCGGCCGCATGGCGCTTAAGTACGACGCCTTCCACCGTAAAGGTGTGAAAGTCGCGGCGCTAAGCTGCAACGACGTGTCGTCCCACAAAGAGTGGCTGACAGACGTAGTAGCGCACTGTGAGAACAACGTGACCGTAGACTTCCCGATCATCGCGGACCCGACCCGCGAAGTCGCCGTGAAGTTCGGCATGCTCGACCCGACCAACGTCGACACGGCGGCCCTGCCGCTCACGGCACGCTCCGTCTTCGTGATCGGCCCGGATCGTAAGCTCAAGCTATCGATTAATTACCCGGCCTCCGTCGGACGGAACATGGACGAGATTGAGCGCGTTGTGGACGCGCTCATCCTTTCTTATGAGCAGTCTGTTGCAACGCCGGCGAACTGGCCGAATAATCATGAGACCCAGGGCATGAAGGGGTGGGTCTTTTTGCTTCCCACTGTAACGAAGGAGGACGCGGAGAAGCACTTTCCTGAGCACAAAGAGCTGGACATGCCGTCCGGCAAACCGTACATGCGTCTCACGCCGTTGGAGAAATGATGAGTCTTTGACGTGGATCTTCCCAGATTTGACAAGTTCTTGATGGTCACTACTTGTGTTGTAGATTTTTTTCATTTTCTTTTCATAGCTGAGTGCAGAACAATACATGTTTGTTTGGTTTTCAGGGAGCCATAAGTGACTTCATCAAACAGTCCATTAGTGCTCCTACAGGAAATTTTATAATTATACAGCATTCCGCTATCGAGTAAGAGCGTAGTGCATGTGTACTGTAATGCATAAGGACGCCGATGGCCAAGGTGGTTGATATGGTCTGCTGTCTCTAAACATGTCAATAGACTACCCGAAACTGCAATTTTCCAGTAAAACCTTTTTGGTTACGTATTATTCATGCAACGCCTTACGTGGTTGAGCGAGATGGAGGAATGTATTGTATAATTAATTGGAAATGGTACCAAGTCCTTGGATTAAGTTGGTTCCGCTTCGAGCGTAATTCCACTTGGCGGATTTTCCAAGCAGAGAAGTTTGGCAGGTACAGTACTACATTCTTTTGCAATGGGTACAACTAGCTGTGCAATGAACAACACGAATGGCATACAACTGAATGCGTTGAAATTATTCTCGTGGTTACAACTACAAGCTTGACATGTTTATGCTAAAAATGCAGCACATGCGCTCATCATGGACCTACAACTCATTCTCCGTAATATGTTAAATCTAACGCGGCGGGGATTCCACGAACCAGTCTTCGCACTTATTGAAAATTGAAGTGGCACATGGGAATGGAGTGTGAGGCGGCGCAGTACACTGCGACGAACACAAGCTTTTACCTGTGCTTTGTTAAGAGCCGTTCAATGGACGGTACAAAACTGTAAGATCTGTGTTCGCGTTTGGGTAGCTGTTCACGTTAGTCTCATCGTATTTTAAGAGGTTGATTTGTATTTTCACTACGGGCATTCTTGAGTGACTTACATTTCCGGAGTGAGGCGAATGGATTCTTCGATGATATCGACTTTCATATATCTCTTTCGATAAATCCTTGGCATTGCCGTGCTTCCACGGCTCAATCTGAATAAGCACAACATACCGCAAAAGGTTATTGGTAACCGTTCAGTACTTGTGAATATAATAAACTAAGTTGTGCCAAGAATACAATAGTTATTAAGCAATTACAGCGCCGATGTTGGTGTCAATATACATGTCCATCTTTTATCGGTATTCTACCGTTTACTGTACGTGCAATGAAGCATTTTGCATTTGCATTTTGCCGGTTACTACCCTCCACCTCTAGTCATTGCATTCACCGATGACATCGACAATGAGAAGCACGGCGGCGTCTACGGAGTCCCTATTAAAACCAAGGGACCCAAACCAGATCACCTGGCACTCACAAACAATACGATTTACAAAAGACTACGGCCTGCTACATTATGAGTATTTCCATTTTCTACTCCCTTTCTTTCCATGCTCATTCACTTGCTCATGCCCTTTTCCATTGCACTCCCTGTCATTTTTTGGGACGGGATTTCCTACTCTAGACCTTTTCAATGATTGTGCAGAATACAAAAGGTTTGCACTCGTATGTGGAGACATCACTTGGTACGCACTTCTGTGATTTGAAATGGCTATGCGTTTCACAGTTCGTTAATTTCTTCCTTGAAGAAGCACAAGTTTCGAATATATCGATGCAACTGTGAAACCGCGAATTTGCCACCCGGTTGAGTGTGAAAAGTAAGAAATGAGGGCAATTCCGTTCCTCACTCTCTGCGAAAGCTAGGAATTATATATCGCTGTATAGACATTGGCAAAGATTTAGACCTCCCGTCACAATTTCAACAAGTCTTGAACCACATACGAACTATAAAGAACATCGCAGTTGTATCAGTGAGCTTCAGAGCTGGTGGGGCAATGGTGTTGGTTCAGGTGTTGGTCCAAACGGCCTGTACAGATCTAAAATGCGTTACAACTTACTAGATACGGTTTTCTACGACTACAACACGTCTGAATTTGTAAATAACGAGCTTCGAAAAATTTAGTCTCACGGCCATTTAAACACAAGACGACCACAGAGAAGTATAATATGTGACAACGTTTTTAATCCCATACACACATAATATATCTAAACTAGTTGTACATTCAGCACTGAAATATATGGAAAAACGGTTCAACCTACAACATCCCAGAGATTTCACAGAAGAAAGGCCATTCAAAACACGAATACATGTTTCATTGTTCATCAACATCACGTAACGCCGGCCTGATAAGCCGGGTCTTTCGAGGAATATTACTTACCAGGGACAACGACGAGCAAGGTTCCGATTCTTTGCGTTCTCCAACGATTCCGTTTCCGTTGCCGTTGGTGTTTCCGTTGCCGTTGCCGTTGCCGTTGCCGTTGCCGTTGCCGTTGCCGTTGCCGTTGCCGTTGCCGTTGCCGTTGCCGTT
>JAVCKV010124452.1:414-16669 GCA_032274145.1 Herpochondria borealis | reverse complement strand
GAAGCGAATGGGTAGCAACAACTGCAGTTGTCTGCATACTGTTAACGAAAGGAGACCAAGTTGGTCCTCCATAAAGGCTAACTGTTCCCCGGCGTTGAGACGCGTGCGAACGCTTGCGCAGAAATTGTCGCTGAGTTGTTCTACCACGCTCCATGTAATGGGAACTACGCTTTCCATTTGCGTGGTATTTTTTTCGTTGACCAGGGCCACGTCGTGCTCGGTCCAATCCTCGTGAAGGAATTCAGTTTCGCGGCTTCCGTGGCGGAGGATTTCTTCCTCCTCCTCTGTCGCTTCCGCGACGTAGACTGGAACGACGTCCGCTTCTGGGTCTAATAAAGTCTACTTGTCGGTTAGCAGTCTCGAAAGAGCGTTGGCTTGCGTATTTGCGAGTCCCGTCTTGTACTGGATGCCAAAATATAATTCTGACAACCGCAAGCGCCATCGAACAAGGCTACTTGACGGTTAGAAGATGTTGAGAAGCCAGCGGAGAGCTGCATGATCCGTGTGAACAGTAAAACTTTCAATAGCAAGTTAAGGTCGCAAGTTCTGTAAGGACCACACTACGGCGAGGCACAACTTTTCGGAAGCGGATTAGTTCCCTTCTGCCTCTTGCAGGTTACGGCTCCAAAACCCGACAGTGTGTCTTTTTCGTTCCTTGTCGCTTTTGAATAGGGCACAACCGACCTGGTAATCGGACGCATCCGTGTCAACTATAAAGGGCCTATCCCGACAGGGAAGTCGCAGGATGGGCGGGTAGAAGATAGTCTCTATAAATTGACGGAAAGAGGCCTCCTGCTTCTTGCCCCACGTCTCGATTCTAGCCGGTTGCCCGGCTCGCAATAACGCGTTTAGAGGTTCTGCTAGGTGTGAGAAGTTTTTTTCACATTTCCATAAAAAACCGGATTTCGTACTGTGTCTCAGGCGCTCGCGCGCTATTGAACGATTCGATAGACGTCTCATCCATCTCCAGCGTACCTTGTTTATGACGTGACCGAGACACCGGACCTTTTTTGTCAAAAACGAGCACATTTTTAGTTTCAGCGAAAATACTGCCCTATTGAGGGGTTTGCGAATTGCATATACATGCTCAATGTGGCTCTTCACGTCACGCGAGTGAACAATCACGTCTTGCAGATATACTAGAAAGTTTTGCCACTCGAACTGCGAGAGCAGTGTATCCAATGTTCTTTGGATCGTCGCGGGAGCGTTTGTGAGCCAAAGGCATGCGGATGTAGCGATATATCCCTGCTTGACATGTGAATTTCGTCTTGTCCCGGTTCTCCCGTTAGGGAATTTTCCAGTTCCTTTCGTTACAGTCCAGGGTACTGAAGATATCCGCCTCGCCCAGGCTGTCGATGCATTCATCCATCCGAGCAATCGGATATGATTCCTTTAGCGTTTCTAAGTTGAGACGTATATAGTGAACGCAGAAGCCTAAAGTTCCGTCTGCCTCTGTGGGGAATAAGAATTGTGAAGCCCACTCTGATTGAGCGGGCTCTATAACGCCATCGCGTAGCTGCCGTTCGACTTCGGCTTCTTCCAGTTCCCTGGTTTTCGGACCAGCCCGGTATGGTGGTGCCGCAACTGGCTGGGAATTCGGCTTCTGGTCTATGAAATGCTCGGTGCTGATTATTTCACGGAGCTTTCAAGAGCACATATCTGCGTGCTTATCCAGCATTTCCAGAATACGAGCGTGAAAACGCAGGTCAATCCCAGAAAGATCAACTTATTCGGCTGACATCTGCTTCTCCTCTTCAGGAAGCTTTTTTCGTTTCTCACGAAGTTCGTTGACCAATTTCTCGATCTACAGTTGCTTATTCTCCTTAGCAACACACTTCATGCTCTTGATGGGCTTCTGTTCCTTTCGCGATTGCTCGCCGGTTTCTGCCAATACCTCCATGAGGTTAATTGGAGTGTCAACTACGGCAGTGGGATCGTGTTTTACAGTAGCCACTGTTTTTCTTTTTGAGAGATAGAGGGGTCTCTTGATGAAGTTCGCCACCATGACCCTGAAATACCTGTTAGGGTTAACCATGTCTATCCCTTTAGCCGTGAGACAGCCCCACTGCCAGAAAAGCCGGCCACTCGGCTCCAAGAAGACCGTGCCGTTTGCGCGGCTAGTAACTGGTACCCATTTATGGTAGCCGGGCTCCAGTCGAGTGAGCCGCCTGACCCATACACGGTTTTTTGTCCGCACTGAAGTGGTCTCTAGCAACTCGAGGGCTTCTGACGTCGCGTTTTTGAGACAACAGGAGACCACCGGGTTTCTGATGATGGGTACCGAGGATCCGTCGTCCATAACTACCACCCGCTTCCGCGGTTTGCTAGCTTCCACATGTCTGTTGCAGAACTGGCAGGCGAGGATTATGCTTACGGTGAGTTGATCGCAGATGATTAACTTTTGTTTCGTCGTCTGCGTTCCCATTCGAATAAATAGGGTGATGACCCCGAGTGTCTTGAGGGGACGATGGATCGCTCCGCCGGACTGCTGTCTCAAATTACCGTAAGCCGGTAAGGCGTCTCGTTTTACGACGTTAGGGCCAGCTCCTGTATCCAGGACTGACAATAACCTGCTCGTTGCCGAGCTGTTGAGGCTCATCTCGGCATGTACCTTATTATTGCGTCGTTGAAACAGGCAGGTTGCCAAGGGAAAGCGTTTGCTTCTGACACGGCGCCACGGGCGCTGAAGCTCGAAATCACTGATGTCGTGAGCGCGACTGAGAAAACTGCGGGGGGTCACACTCGAAGAAAGAAAAACTCATTTATTTTTCTATCATTACGAATGGACCCCCTTCCTAGTTTTTCGACTCGAGGATGTGCTTTGTATCCTCGCTTGCGCGAACCTTTTCAGTATATCCTGTAGAAAGGAGTATGGGAGCCGGGATTCTTGGTTAAGCAGCATCAATAAAAGCGTTTGCATGCTCGTAGACCAAGAGAGGAACCTTCTCCTTTCCGTCGCGAGTCAGGGCCTCGAATTATTGCTTCGCCCGTTTCATGTTCCTCACAGGACAGTTATAATTCGATGCCACATGGTCCACAGCGTAGCATACATATCAGATGAGGCATGTGAGCCACTCTCGTGGCATTATTTAACGTTCCTGCCACCCTGGGCGGTTTTGCCGAGTCGTCGGCTCAATCTACGGGTTGCGTCCAGCTTGGTTTTGAAGTTCCCCATAAAGCAGCGCTTCTTTGTTGGTCTTCTGCGTCTCCGCTATAACGGAAGCGGCCATCCAGTCTGGAAACAGACTGAACATTTCCGGGTCACCGATATTGGAATGCGATATGGCAAAGTATTCCTCCACCAAGTTGACCGTGCGAACGGGAGTTGGTAGTACCCCTTCCGGCAAGCGGGTATTAGTCGGCCAACGGGCCCTGTAGGCTTCGCCTTCATCTCTGGCGTAATACAAAAAGGCCTCGAAAGATATCGTCCGTCTGGTTGATTCTAGATAGCGAGCAACAAGGGTCCGAATGCTCGTAGTATTTCGTCCATGAAGACATTGACCTGTTCGGACTCTGTGAAGATGTTACCACCAGTAGGCCGATACGCGTAAGCGATTGAAGGATGAAGCCTCGTCTTCATCGGGCTTCTGTCGGGTATTGCGGAATTCTTGGTCTGCAACGAGTATCTTCGCCGAATCGGCATAGGTGCGGAGGAACCACAAAATTTCTCCGCACCAGCTGGTCACTTCTGTGCCTTTGACTTCGTGTCGAGCGGTTTGGTACATCTTTTTCGCGTTTCCAAGAAATTAGTATGGAAAGACGATCAGCCCTTGAGAGCTTCCGACATCCAGCAGCGGTGCAATTGCGCAAAACTCAAGTTGTTGCAATTGCAACCCCGGCACCCGTGATTGCATATGTGATGTGCAATAAATCGTCTGAACCTGAAATCGGCCGTGGACGCTTACAAAATATTTAAACAGGGGAAACTTTAAACCGCTTCGACCTCATCACTCGGCATACGCCGTCTCACACACCCGTCTCAATTCTGACTTGCAGCATGCACATGCCGCCTCTGTGACGATACCTGTGCACCTGCAGAGGAGTTGATACAGCAGCTAATGATACAATAGCTTCAGCCTTTCCAGTCTATAACGTAGAGGACTCAGAGGATTTTAAAAATCCTGGAAACCACCCGATATCCTCCTGTATCTCCGGGGTACTCCAACGGGTAACCGCTGCACCGGATCATACCTTGAAATCCCTCACTAATGGCCGTCCCTACAAGTTATAGGACGCATAGCTATCCAAACTCAAAGGAGACGAGCAGAAGAGAGTTAAACATATGCTCACCCCCTTTCCTTCTATGTGGACGGGAAATTAGAAAATGTCGATACGTCGTCTCACCGTATCGAAATCGAAATCATACGTGACTCCCGTCCCTTTAGGTCTCAGCCCTACACGGCAGGTGTAAGGGACCGCGAGGCAAAGTCCTTAGAGGTCCAGCGACAGCTAAAAATGGGCTTCATCGTCCCGTCTCAGAGACAATGTGCAAGCCCAGTCTTAGTAGTCCCTAAATCGGACGAGAAAAAGAGTTTTTCCGTTGACTTAAGAATTTTAAACCGTCTCTCGGTAAAATATAGCTATCCACTACCTCGCATGGACGAGTGCTTGGGTAGCTCGGGAGAAGAAAAATGTTTCTCTACGTTTGATGCCAACTTTGGTTCCTAAAAAATAAATTTAAGAGAAACAGATCAACCAAAAATGGCGTTCGTATGCCACGAAGGTTGCTTCCAATATACTAGGATGCCCTTTAGGTTGTTTAAATCCCCGCTACATTCCAAAGGACAATAGAAATAATTCTATCAGGTTTTCGCTGGAAAATATGTCTCGTCTACCTCGATTACGTCATAGTATTTTCTAATAACTTTGACGATCATCTAAAAAATGTAAGCCAGATCTAAAAATGTCTAAACAATGCTGGCTTTAGTTTATAATTATCTAAGTTTTCCTTCTTTTAAAACAGAAGTGTATTACTTAGGGCATGTAGTGAGCCCTGTCAGACTAGCCCTTAGAGAAAAACAATAGACGCAGTGGCAATTTTAAAATGCTGAGACGCAGACCCACATAAAATCCTTCGTAGGATTATGCAATGCCTATAGGCGTTTTATAACTAACTTCTCTAGTACAGCGGCTCCCCTAAGTTAAATGTTTAAAAAGAGAGCTGTTAAAACTACCGCCTTTAAACGAAAATCAAGTAGATTCCTATGATTCCCTGAAGAAGGTCCTTATAGAAGCCTCGATATTACGGCTGCCTAGACGGGGAATTCCATACATCCTCTGTATCGATGCATGTGGGTATTAAGTCGGAGCAGTACTCCTACAGATCTTCCCCGATGGGACGCGCCATCATTTCGGTTACTGGTCTCGAACGCTTCATTCAGCGGAGAAACGTTACTCCACTACAGAACAAGAGTGCCTGGCCTTTGAATGAGCTGGCCATATAACCCGACTCTATGTAGAAGGTCAGCATATACAGGTTTGCACTGACCATCAACCCCTTAAGTGGTTGTTGGGTTGGTATTAACACATGTCACCGGCCTACTGACACGGTGGCGCCTCGGACTACTAGAGTTAGATCCCTCTATCAAATGTAATAAATGCATTAAGAATCAGATTCCTGATGCCCTCTCCAGAGTTCCTACTGACGGTGAAATCATCGTCTCACCTTACCTCACCGCCCCGGTATTGGAGACGGAATCGTCTACCGAAGCCGCATGGCTACATGCTGTAGAGGCAGACCTAACCAACGAAGAATATAACCTCGACTTCGTCACTGCCAGAACCTCGGACCCCCTAGTCAGTACCCTGGAGTGAGACTAGCTGTCCACTCTGACGGAGAAAGAAATTATAAACCACCAAGCGGCCTACCAGCTCTGCTCTATACTGGGCAAAAAGCTGGACTGCCGTTTTGGAAATAATTACAAGGTGAACGAGTGAGGCTACTTGTTCGTAGCTCCGCGAAGGACTTCTCCGAACAGATAATCCTTCCTATAGCTCTGCGCCAACGTATATTGTACATATCGCACTACTCCAAACCCACTACCCATGCAAGTGGCACATGAATGTTAACGACCCGAAGTAGAAAATTCTACTGGCCAAACATGGGCCTGGACTGTTTCAATACAGTCCGTAATTGCCTAGAATGCGCGAAGAGAGGGATTCAGTTGCGTAAAACGCGTCATTAATGCATCTCTTCCCGGCCAAGCGAAAAGGTGAACACGTGGCTATAGACATTCTCAGGCCTCTCTCTAAAACCGGCTCGGGTAAAGTCTATATACTATTTATCACCGATCGCTAATCAAAAAAGACACAAGTTAAGCCTCTGACTAATATTAGCGCTCGTACGTTTTCCAAAAGTTTTACGAAAGAGTGGGTGTTCTACTATGGACAAACCTCCTTCCTACTGTCTGACAGAAGTACAAAGTTTACCTCCGCATTTTTAATGCCTTCTGCGACACGATGGGTATCAGGCAGGCTTTTAATTCTGCTTACCACCCCCAGACTAATGGACAAGTAAAACGATTCAATAGTAAAATTATTGGGGCCCTACGCTGTTTCTGTACAGAACAAGGGCGCGACTGGGACCAATTTTTACACGCTGTAGCTTACGGTTACAATAATACGGTGCACAGCGCTTCAGGGTGCAGCCCATTCCACCTCATGCTGACATTTACCCCACCGCCTTTGTCCCTACAAAAAGCAGAGACCCCCATATTGGTAAAAAAATCTACGGATGTTTAAAAGCCTCATGGCCACTGCTCCGGCCAGAGTAAAATTAGCACAGGACTGCTATAAACGCGATTTTGATGATAGGGTCCGTCCCACTACTCACCCCATCAAGTCGGTTAAGCCGGTTTCGTACGCCGAGAGGCCACGAAACTCGGAGAGTCAGATCATAAGTTACGCTCTAAAGTACACTTGGGCGTAAATACATCCGTCTCTTCCGAGGCACGGATTGCTGTGGTCCGTTTAGACCACAGCAAGGAAGGCACCACAGTGTCTTTGGTCGGCTCTGTCCGATCCCAATTACAACTGTCCCGTTGCAACCGCACAGGACACTCCCAAAAACGAACCCCAAGCCGCTCCCCGGTGACACCGCGCCAGAGCGTAAAGTACGATCACCAGGAAAGCCGCCTCTACCGGCTTTACAAAAGCGTAAAACCCCTACGTCCAAAACACTTCGACGATCGCCGCGGTTTAAAACGGGAACACCTGCTGATGTTAACGCTCTCGAGCGTGACTTACAGTACCCACATCTAAACATACGACATTAGGTTGTCTCTTTCGACCAAAATACAGAAAAGTATAGCGTCCGCTGGATCAACTTATACCGTACTCTTGACAACTATGATTACGCTCTCTTCATACCCGTCCGTCTCGTTCAAGGTTTTTGTCGGGAAAATCACCTCCAGGAGCTGCCTCGCTCCGTATGGAAATAACTTTCCCTCATGAAAAGGGGGAAGGGGTATGTATATACCGTATTCTACTGAGGAATTATATGTTATTTTATTTCATTTTGGCAAATTCATTGATTTAAATACCCACTTAAAATATACAATAACCATATTATCCTTCTATCAATTAATTGACACATTAAGTACCCAGTGTTCTCAGTAATGTACAGTGGTAAAGACCGCCCCAAGGAACAGTCCGTGCTAAGAAACAATAACCCAGAAGTCCTTTAGCAATAAAGGACTAATACAGCACGGAAACGATGCCCTGCGCGGCACAAGCCTAAAGCGTTAGGCACACTACATTAAAATGCCTATAAACAGGGCAGTACGAGAGGTAACTGGTCCTCCTTATCATAGGACTCTGTTTCCGCGACGTTTCGGTCACCATCGGCAGATATTCGAGTTAAGGACATTTCAGCCTTGACAGCTAAGGTGATCGGCCGCGGCGCTATCGTCTCATCGTTGGTGGTGATATATATCACCTCTACCGACAGTTTGGCTTCACCAGCCTCGGCCGTCACAAAAGGGCCTCACTTCTCTGCGGCGGCCTCAACAGGCCCATAAGATACAGGCCCACATCTCTCGGGCACAGCTCTCTCAGTTAGACACGTGCCGCCCAAATGCGGACGGACCCAACAGTAGCCAGCACCGTCTCGGCGCTCTGGATTCCTCCCACAGACGCAGCCATATCCTCGGCCCTCAACCTCTGTCCCAACAGGTGCTTATGTATCATCTCCGCAATCCTCTGGGACACAAAACGCTGCGCTAGCGCAGCCTCTGTTCCGTCGACTACTCGCAGCAGTCGCATTGATCGGAACACCTTTAAGCTTGGCAACACTGCTCAACCCCGTCCCATCCGAAGCTGAATCCGCAGCCCCAGACGCACCGTCCGCCTCCTCCACCTCCATAGGCTACAAAGCGGCCGTCTCGCGCACCTTATTATCATATACGATAATAAGGAGGTGAGCAAGATATTTCAGGTAGCTCTCATCGCTCCGCGCGAAGGCCTCGCTGAACCGAATGGTCCGCAGATCGTCATGGACGTCCGTCGGAATCCAATACAGCCGCCAGTTTCGGGCCTGGATCACCAAGTCCTTCGCCACCCCTACCGCCCTCTCCATCCACAACATCCACCAAACCGGGTGCTCCGGATCTTGCATCAGCCGGCTCCCGAGGTAGGCCAAACAGAGCGGCAGCTCCGTCCTCATAATCCACGGCACCTCCACTGAGGAAAACCACGGCGGCATCTGCGGATAGTGCCGACTCAGCACCCCCACTGGATGCAGACAGACTCCACGCAACTTCCACGGACCAGGTGACTGGTCTGATGGCGTTCCGTGCACTCCAAGTCGCGCATCCACTTCGGTATCTTGAACGCCTAGAGTTTATTCTATGCCGTTCAAAGGCCTATGTAGGACCAGAAGAATCGAATCAGGTTCTGTGCAAGTACCCGGGAACAGCAGTTCCAGTATCAACTCCCGCGCTTCCAGCAACCCAGGCCACTCCACCAGAAACAGGAGCTGAACAACGTACGGAATTTCCCGACGCCAGCCGGCGTAGACTATGTCAGCACCCCAACCCGCTGGCAAACGATACACAGACGGCGTCAGTCTCGCCTCTCTTTTTTCCATTCTTCTTTGGAAGCACTCCTGTGATCGCCTCCCCTGCATCACGTACTACCGTACTACATTAACGAACTTTAGCTCTTACGTCAGTCTCAAGAAGACAGGACTTCCATCGGCGTAGACCCTTATGCCATCTCCTCGTCCAACGCGCATTAAATAAGCGGATGAGCAGCGCGTAGGTCAAGTTTGTACCCATGCGGGGCCGCCGAGTGCAACCCGCCATCCCTTTTTAACCGCACTGTCGGTGGCGATGCCTACTGTTGGTAGATTTTGTCCAACTCAGACACTGATTGAGACGAGCCGGGCGACACAGGAGAGCGTCTCAGCTGTGGGAACGGGTTGCGACGACTGTAATCTGACATATTCAATGCTGTGAGTTGGAGAGATGTGAAGAGAAAAGAAGGTAAACGATGACGGACTCCACCTTCTGCTTACCGCATATCACCGCCCCCCTTGTACTGTAACAAAAGTACCTAGCCAACTAAACAACGCTCGATTCCTGAGAAACGCTCGGCCGAAAAGCAGCTTACGTCTTTCAGCATTTTATGGCCCGGGAAAATCAGTCACGCTCGTACTGTTACAGGTGTTGCCTCGCGACAAGAACAGTGAATTCAGCCAAAAATCTGAATTGATCTGTTTACAACCCTCGTCTCAACCCTGGCGCGTGCAAAAGGTTGGCATTTGATGACAAAAATTCTCCGTATTTTTGCTTAAAAAGAGGGTATTTTAGTATAATACAGCCTACCTGATTCATGCTGTTGAGACGGCCAGGCAGCTAAATTTGATTACTGCATTTAACGGATCTAATTCCGTTCCGATGGACTCCTTTCTTAATCTACTCCCTGGGGCTTATCCATATTAGCCCGTCTCGTGACTCATATATAGCTGCACAGTAGCTGCCTTAGAGCATTGAAGTATGGAAGGCATCATAATTTTGTCTCCTTATAAAGTGTTTGCCCCAACTATATTATTTTTAATCTATCTAGAGTTCAGTAGGTTAGGCTACAAGTGTGCTCGTCTCGAGCTGTGATAAGATATGAATTTAAGATGAAACATATTTCCCGAATGGTATGGATTCCTGGTGAAGTTAACCTTTCTGATCCTCGTACGAAATTAAACAGTCGATTGGTTCAAACTTTAGAACTCATTCTCCGCACTGGGTCTATTCCCATAGACTTCGATGAAATCGAGTACAGATGTTTATGTATGTATGAAAAATGAAAAGCGACATCGATTTCCTTGCAAATATTTTCCGTTCTGGAATAATTGGCACCTCAGATTTTATGTTCTACACAAGCTTATCTTACAGACGTGATACATGATTTTATATTGTAGTTCCATTCATATATGTTATCCCCTTCTCTGATCAGTACTTAAGATGACAAAAATCCGCCCGCCGCTTGAGATAAAAAACCGGAACCAAGTTCATAAGCTACTGGAACAACCCTTTGGTGAAGCAGCGACCACTGCTGTTCTGCTAAGTGAACAAACTGATCGTTAACAAACTCTAATTATGTAGCAAGACCACGCAACTTTCCCAACATAAAATAACGCCCAAAAACGAATCGACCAACCTTCAAATTGCCTTGCGACTGCACCGTCAATGTTTAGCACATCATCCTCCATAAAACCTACTAGTTTTTTCTCGACTCCAACAGACCTAACCTTCTCATTCCTATTCATACATAAAATAAATAAAATAAAAATAAAATGTTTCATAATTATGCGTTGAAGTGGGTTTTGTCAACTAGCAGCAGAAGTTTTTTATTATGGGGGTGCTACTTATTACGAGAATGGAATTTTTTGATGTGCTTCGATACGTGCACAGTGGTACTTTTGTAACACTTAATTTGAGCATGTACAAAGATATCTATTAGTTTTATCGAGTTCGTGCGTACTGAAGTACGAGAGTATGTGCACTAACCTCGTTAGCACTAACCTCGTTCAAATCAGCTGCTTGTTGAGGAATGAATATACTGGTAAATGGGCATGGTACAGGACATGAGCCAATCTTGAAAGCAGAGTACTGAAGCAACTTCTATTACATTGTTAAATTTCTTTGTGCAGTTGCAGTTTAGAGAGAAAATGTGTTCTCATCATCGCTTTGTCGCTGAACATGCCCTGCATCTTGATTACCCTTTGATTTCCATCGGGCATGAGGTTGGTAGCTTGTAGATTTTGGCAGTTTTTATAGAGAAGGGTAGATTTGAAGATATGAAACCATGATGAGTGATAGAAAAGGATGTTTCTTGCGAATATTTTTAGCGAAAGTACTCGTTAGACGACAAGAGCGGGCTGTACGGGGCAAGTGACCCCTCGTATCACGTAGAAGGGTTGCTATTCCGACGCCAGAATTGAGTGGAGAGCGTTGCTTCTTTGAGCAAGCACCGTGCGGTGAGCAGCGAGATGAGAAGGGACTGCATGACTGCCCAGCAATACTTTTAATTCGCAGAAGGAGCTCGCGCTTCCCCTTACATGCTCTGACGCAGCGTGCTGAGTGCTGACGTAACCTTATGCGAACATTGAGCTGGTTGCCGGGGGGGTTGTCCGATAGCCCGTGTCCACGACGGGTGTACAGTAACGGTTGGACGGTGCGAGCTGGTGTGTGCACAGAAATGAGCATGATAACTGTGTAGCAGGGCTAGCGCGAGGGCCTTGGTGGATACCGGGGACGAGTAGCCCATGGCGGGGGCGCATGTGTGGGAGGTGGCTGGAACGTGGTTGACAAAGCTGGTGCGTGCAACCCGGTTTCGAGCGGTCAAAATCATTTCGATATTGAAAGCGCGTACTTACAGTGGCCTTACAGTTGTGTAGCGGTGCAGCGGCGGACGGCGCAAATCGTCGTCGTCCACAGCTCGTGCTGTTCGTCGTGCCGAGCATCGAGCATGTCACCCACACTCCATTCGCCTCGTACAGTGCGACCCTCTCCTGCCCCGTCGTCGGCGTACGCTGACGTTACAGCCCGCTCCCGCCTCCACTCCCCGTTCACTCGCATCCTTCCCCGTCCCCATCCTCAACCACCGTCACCGTCCCGACGTTTCACATACCCTCTTCCGCCCTCCCCGACTAGAGAGGAGCTCGCTAAACTGCGCGTTCCGCGCACTTCTGCATTCCGCAACTCTTCTTTCCGCCTTTACTTGAGCCCCCCACACCGCAGCAATACCATCACCGTGCTCTCTATTGCCGCTCCGTCTCCATCTTTACGCACTTCGTTTCACTTTCCCCTACTCCCCTCCCCGACAACGCTTCCTTCACTGCCATGCCCACTGATCCCCCGCCCGCTACGCACAACACTGGCCCTACTCAACTCGATCAGCTGCCTGCCTCCGCCACACACCTCTCATCACACCTCGGTTACACGCACACCCCGCAGATCCATCCGCTTCCGCGACCCATCAACCAGGCCCACAACCACTATGCCATCCCCAACTCACGCAACATGCCCCAAATGTCAGCGCAACCGCCCGCAGCACCGCTTGCACCACAGCAGACCGCGCAGCGCCCCATCGCGCCCACCTTCTATCCCGTCGGCAGTTATCCAAACAACATGACCAGTTACCCGCAGGTCGCCGGCCAGCCATTCCCCATGGGCGACTTCATGTACCCGCAGCAGGCCGCCTTCATGCCCCCTTCCATGCACCACAACCCGGCCGCCGCACCCCCCCCCCCCCCCCCCCCACCCCACCCCCCCCCGCAGCAGCAGCAGCCTGTCAATGCGCGCCCAGTACCCCACTTCCCCACTGCGGCCGTCCCTACTCCCTTGCAGCAGCGCCAGCACCACTCCTCGCGAATGACTCTCCCACCGCAGCGCAAAAAAATTATGCGCATTGTGGACCCAGATACGAACGAGGAGGTAAAGGTCAACAAGGTCGAGGCAAAGCCTTCGTCCCCCAACAGCGCACCGTCCACTTCTTCAGTCAAGAGCTCTTCCCCGTCCACTTCGGTCAAGATTCCACCGCGCAAGTCGCGCCCGCTTGCTCTGGTTGAAGACCCCAATGATGTGCCGGCAAAGTCTCCGTCGTCTTCGGATGTCGGCGCTGCGGTTGATGCGGCGGACGCCGTCGTTGACGCGCCTGATGCGGTTGGCGAGGATGGCACCGCCGCCGCCGTCGCCGCTACCGCGCCGGGCGGTGTTTCTGACGAGGGACATAACCGCACATCTACAAATGTGGTTAACCAACCGGCGGCAGTGCACGCAAATTCGCGCACCACAAACGAGGACACCGCCACAGGCGCCACTGTAAGCTCCTCCAACCGGAAAACCTCACATGCCTCGACCCAACCTCGCGCGGTCCCAAACACGGAGACACCGGCGCCGTGCGACGTCGTCGACGACAAGCGCGACGGCCCACGTATCGAGCGCACCTCCAGGGCCGAAAACGAGACAGACTCCGGAAACCCGCCGGCCGCCGAGAAGCTCCTCGACGCTGTCGACGCCAGTGACATTTCTTCTAGTACAGCCGCCGACGCAAACTCGGACACCGTCGATACTACCACTTCGACCCAACCGTCTCCCGGTGTCATGTCCAACACGAAAACGTCCGAACACTCTGTCGAAACAGTTACGCCCCCGCCGTCGTTCAACGAGTCCGCGGAACACACCAAGCCTGCAAGCGAGCGTTCCACCACCTCATCGAATGCTCAGGTGCCTTCGTCTCTCCGCAACGGAAAGCACGCCGCTCATGAGACCAAACCATCTTCCGGAAAGATCACCGACACTTCCGCAGTCATGACTTCGAAGTCTTCGCCCACCCCACCACGCAACGAAAGCGAAAGCCCCATTTCGAAGCCTGAAGAGTCGCAAGACCCCGCGGATATTTCCGCCGACATAGTCGACGAATTTCCAAGGTTTGTCGACGGTGAACGACGCGTGTACACAGCCGTTCTACTGAACGCGATGAAAAAGCTTGTTGGGCTTAATCGGGCTTCAGCATTTAACAGCGAGCTTGGCAATCTTCACAAGACATCTTCGAAAAGCCAGGACATGCGATCAGGCCACCCGCAGCGCGCCCGCGGTGGGCAGCATGTTGTCGACCGAAACCGTTCCTTTGTTGCTCCCGCAGTTGGTGGGTTCCACCCTCCAGTCCGGGCACCACCGCCTCCTGGAGGAAACAGTACTGGATTTGGCTCTCATGACCAAATTGATTTACAGAGGGCGCGTTCCCAAGTGCCCCCCGCCCCGAAGCACCCGCAACACCGTAGTGGCGACCTGCGTGGTACTCGCTCTATGGGCCCACAAAGAGGTAGCCGCTTGGATGACGGAATGCGCAGCCGTGGCTCACATGATCATTTCGTTCAGGAATTCCCGCATGAAAAGCTAAAGAGGTCAGAGAATGGATGGAAGCGCGACCGCGACGCTGACGACGCGATCACCGCTAAGGTGAAGCAAGTTCGTTCCTTGCTAAACAAGCTCACGCTCGAGAAGTTCGAAAAGATTTTCGCCCAAATCGTTGACATTGATATCTCTAACTTCGAAACCCTTACAGGCGTTGTCAAGGAGATCTTTGAAAAGACGCTCTTTGAGCCAAAGTTCTCGAACATGTATGCAGAACTTTGTCGGAGACTGGACACAGCTGTCCAGCCCGCTCTCAACTTGAAGGAACCGAGCGGCAAGCTCAACTTCAAGAAGATTCTTCTTAACAACTGCAAAGACGAGTTCACCAGGTTTGCCAACTCATCCGCGGACAAGAGTGCTGAGGTCAAAGAGTCGGAAGAAAATCGAACGGACGAAGGTGAGGAAAAGGATGATTCTAAAAAAGAAAGCACTGATAAGGACGAAAAGAAGGCCAAGAAGGAAGCCGAAGCCCAGGCCGGAAGGGCTAAGAAACGTATGCTCGCAAATGTCCGATTCATCAGTGAGCTGTTCCTGAAGGATCTACTTCGCGAACGGATCATCCACAACAATTGCATCGTGAAGCTCCTGACACTCAGCATCGACAAGAAAGAAGAGGATGTCCTCGAAGCACTATGCAAGCTCATCTCCACGACAGGCGCAAAGCTGTCTGAAAGCAAGGACGCAATTCGTCACATTAACACGTACTTCCGGCATCTCGACCACTTCTCCCGTGACGCAACTCTCCCCGCCCGGATCCGCTTCATGGTGCAAGACCTTATCGAGCAGCGCGAGAACAACTGGAAGGTTCGTCGAGAGGAAGCAAAGGCGAAAACGATATCAGAAATTCACATGGACATCGAGAAGGAAGAGCGCGTTAAGCAGGAAGCTGCCGCAGCAATGAAGGAGCGGAGAGGACGCGGCCAGGGAGGAATGCATCACCGTGATCGCAGCGGTAGCAACCACTCTGCTCGTGTGCACATGACTATGGCCATGAATCGTCCTCCTGCTTCGAACGTTTCTCGAACTTCTGCCAGTCTTGAGAAGTACAGCAGTCGAGCTTCTGCTGGCTCTACATTCCCAGGTCTCGCAGGGATTCGGTTAGGCCCCGGTGGGGCAAAAGGCGGTGCTGGCGGAGGTGGTCTGCCATCATTGCGACCAAACGGCGGTGGCTCTCGATTCAACGTTCTCGGAGGTTCGGGACAGCCAGCCGACAGTCGTGATCCCAATGCTGCGACCGCAAGTAGCGACCCCCGCCGTCTGAAGAGCGGGAAGGGATTGATCACGCAGCGTCGAACTGCTACGAAGCCCGAGCCAGAAACCCCTCAAGAAAAGATTCTTGACCCCAAGGAGCTGCGCAACCATGTGCAGCGAAAGCTGAAATACTACTGGTTAGAGAAAGATCTGGCTGACACGTTAGAGTTGATCGACAAAGAGTTCTCCGAGGCAAATCACGTTGCGTTTGTTCGCGAGGCGCTGAAGCAGTCCTTTGAAGCCAAGACTGCTGAAGCCGAGTTGAGTGAGGATGTGTTCAAGGGTCTGGTAGGAACTGTAATCAATCCCAAGTACTTCGTCAGCGCGTTTTCAGAAATGGTGGCCCTTGCACCTGACATGGAGATGGACAACCCTCGAGTGCTCGAGTTCCTTGGACGGTATATTGGATGCTGCGCGGCCACCAAGAAGCTTGGTGGACTGAACGGAGGTGCAGACCTTGGACTCAGCTTCTTGAAGAAGCCATTGGCTGAATACGCGGACAAGAAGAGGATGGGCAAACTGATGGTGCATGTGTTTGCTTCAACATTCAAGCACATGACGTCGAATGTTCCGGACGAGGAAGAAAGAAA
>JAVCKV010124341.1:0-19365 GCA_032274145.1 Herpochondria borealis | reverse complement strand
GAACTATATAACCCAATGTCGTAGGTGGGTGCGTCATAATCGTTCTTGCATCTTTTACTGCCACAGCGGTTGAAGCTACTTGGGGGAGCAAGAGAGCTGGAAGACACAAAATAATGACGCTCGCGCCGTTGGAAACCAAGTCGCAAGAAACGAACCCAAAGAGAATGGAACCATGCCTAAGAAAATGGCGGATGCGTCATTGACGCTCTTGCGCCTTTAGTAAAATCGGGACGGAAGGTACAAGAGAGCTTGAGAACACAAAATAATGATGCACATGGGCACACTTCCACTGGATGTCTCGCGTTAGAAGAGGAAGTCGCAAGAAACGAACCCCAGGAGAACGGAACCATCATGCTAATCGCTGCTGTTTGAACTCGTGATGCACAAAAACTATCAAAACCTGGTAGGGACAGACCCACAAAGGTCCAGTCGGAGACATCTTCGCCGTTAGTTGTCAATGGATATCCGTATCAGTTAACTCCGCAAGATGTTCTCCGCATAACCAAAACGATTTGCTTGTCTCACAAAAAAGTTATCTCCACCAGCCGCCAAGTCAACAAACCTTCCGATCACAATGAAATCATTTTCAAATCTCAGGTCTCTCCTTGTCATTCTTCTGGCCGTTCCCCTGATCGCTTCTGCTGCGTCTGGCACCGAGGAGCAGACCACCAACTTCTTGCGCTCGAAGCCCTCTTCTACCGTGACTACGGAAGCCGCTCCGGAATCGTCTTCGGAAACACAACAGCAACTGACGTGGATCCAGAGCCATGGCCGCCGCAATTTGCAATCTTGTTCAGGAACCTCACAGGGATGTCCCTACTGGTGGTGCTGCACTTTTTGTGGATGGGGCTGCTAAACGATTCCACAACGACCCTATATTGAGGAAGTTCGTCATATCGTATAACGATTCGAACGAAATATGACGGCAGGGTGTTGGTGAAACTTCTAAATTTGTAAGATTATAGCCATCAACTCCATGATGATGTGGACTATTATACTGTCGGTGAGGAAATAACCTGAACCCTTGCGAATGATCACTTTCACTCGTCTATTTTGAACTAACTTGTCATCAGCTCATCGTCATTCTTGTCATTGTCTCCACAATCAACAACACTTCAACGCTCGCACGTACCACCGAACGACATTATCTGCTATAAAAGCCGTACAATATGTCTGATGATTCGTCCGCAAAGGAAACAAATAATTCGACCAATAAAGAGTCATCCCCTAAGGAGGACGACGACGACTCCTGGTACGGGAGCTGTGGTTGCAACAAGTGCGAGGCCGGTTTGGCCCTCTACGACAAAGTCAATAAAATGCACCTAAAGTGTTGCGGAGCCTGCGGTCGATGCTTCTGCTATGGATCAGGCAGCTGCTGTAGTATGTGTATGCGATGCGTCCGCAAGGAGTGTCATCTTCCTCTTCCTGACGAAAGAGGAAGTGACGATTCTTATGGCGAGGAAGAGCCATAAAACCCCGACGCGAGACCTCAAAAATATAAAATGAAAGAAATTTGAGCTATAAATCTGATCCTCTATCAGAATGATGGCATTCAATTCTCCTACCGGCGGCAAGAGCTCGTGTAAGGAATCGCGGTTTCGAGGTGCAAGAGTTTCCCCTGTTGGTTTTGAGGCCTGTTCAAAAATAGTTTAAAGATTAGAGAGAAAGGTATACAGGACAATCTGGTTAGGGAGGTAATGTGTGACAGCTAGCAACGTCACGGGGTAGATATCTAATCAATGAAGATGCCGGTGTCAAGTATGCAGAGCCTGGTGTTGCTATTACAATTTTGACTTCTTCTTTTCCATCATATACTTTTCCTTGGCAAGTCTCTCGGTCTCACGGCGTGCCGCGGCTCGTTGATATGCCTCTCGTGATTGACACTTGGCAAGATAGTCAGCAAGTTTTGGATCAAATTTATCGTTCCAACCAACGTCTACAGCCCATTCCAAGCAATGTGCATACAAAATATCGGCCGCACAAAAGTTGGTTCCCATCAAATAACATGACCCCTCACTAAGTTGATTGGCCAGTGCTTGATTGGCTCCATCAAACTGGCGCTTGGCTTCAGCGACTGCTTCGGGGGATTTGCCAAAGAGTTTTCCCAACGTTTCGTGCTTGCGATGGATCCACAGTCCCTGCGCATCTAGTTCCGACATTATGAATGTCACGGTTTGATTGTACTTGGCACGTTCATACCCATCACCTGGCTTTGGTACCAGACTGCTCTTGTATGTGTCTCCCAAAAACGTGTTGATGGCAGAGCTTTCGTACATCGAAAAGGCTCCATCATTGACCACGAGTGAGGGTACTTTTCCCAGGGGGTGGTGTTGAAAGGATTCCTTGGAAAGAGGGCGTGCCATACTGGAATGTTCAAAGGGAACTTGAAGCTCTTCGAGCATCCAGAGACAACGAAAGGAGCGAAAGGCAGATCCACCCACGAGCAGGAGCTTGTGAGGTATGGCAGCCATCTTGTTGTTGAGTCACTATAGCTTCGTTCGTTCCTTCGTTCGTTCCTTCGTTGTGATGCTAAGTCTCTTGATGATCACAGAACAGAGTAGAGGACAAGTATTGGTTTATGTCCTCGATAGACCTATCGGACAAGGCAGGATTGATTAATAGAACCGCAAGATCACGTGTGGTGCCATCAAAACGAAAGAAGTGGGATCCATGTGGCTGGCTCCCAAGCGGGAGTATCCTACATCGCTATTACGCTAGGGAGTATGACATGCCAGCTAGCTATTTTAGGGTCAGAGAAAAGGAGGACATCAGTGGCGACGACAAGCAGCAAAACGACTGATGAGATCAAGGAATGAGATGCATATGCCATATCGAGGTCCAATTGAAATCAAGATCAAGTTCCCCATCAGCATTCTCCAAAGCATGTCGGCGCGTGCCATGATCTATGGTCCTTCTCTTGCTTATCTACGACTAGCCTATCCTGTTTCTGCCGTTGTTCTTCTTAACCGCTCGGGAAGAGTGCATGGTCTTGCACACCAAGTGTTACCCGCCAGCAAGTAAGTCACCCTCCCTTGAGACGACCAGTACTAGCAGCAACAATAATAATGAGCAACAAAGCTATCACCTGGAGAATTATAAGGAGGACTCCGAATGGACGTTTTTGGACACCTCGCGTATTCACGTTCAGAGGATGGCGATGGCAGAAATGGTTGCGTTGCGCCTCCCAACAACTAGCGTCACGAAAGAAAATAGGAAAGGCAGGAGAAGAACCGCGTTTTTGTAGTGGAGGTCGTGGAGGCATGAACGGTTCTGTGTATTTGGTGTGCGCGACGATACGCTGAGCATTTACGCTCGTGCCCATGCGGCAACAAATTCCCTTTACAGCTCAAAAAGGCGACAAACGGATTGGGCAAAAACAAAGGCTTGACCCAAAAGGTGACGACGTGAAAACTCCGCTCGGTACTGCTCGCGGAAGTGGCGAGGACAAAATCCTCACGTTTCTGTTCCACCACCACCAAACGGTACCGCCAACACAGGCGCGGCGAGTGCAATGGGAAGTGCCCCTGGAGCGAAAGCGGCGGCGAGTGCAATGGGAGGTGCCCCTGGAGCGAAAGCGGCGGCAAGAAGCGGTTAGTAGGTTGCTAGGACTGCCCACACTTCAATCTGGGCAGGGGCACTGACGTAGGGGTTCAAGATTGGGCCAAATGTCACCGCCACCAAAGGATCAACATCACCACGCTGCTGAAGGAGGAATTCTTTGTAGCAATGAATCGAGTTCTCGGTCTCCAACGAAATAATGGGAATCTCGCATTCTCTCAACAAGATGGCCCCCTTGGGCTCTAGTGAGGAGATAATTAAGTGAGGTAGAGCCGTCGAGGCACTAATAACGGACACGGAAAGGTTGATGATCCGTTTTTGTTGCGCTGGTAGGTACGTCTGCTTGTTATGCGGTCATAAGTACCCGGATCGGGTTTTGAACTAACATCCTTTGTTAGTCTGAAGTCCCAACTTCCTAATACCTAATTGCTATTGTAAACATACCATGACAGACCTCATTTTCAATTTGCCTGCACGGGCGGCCGATCTTTCTCAGTCCCAAGTCCTACACATATTGGATGGTAGAACAGGGGGCATCATTCAAATCTGGACCAAAAGCTCAGAGGTTATATCATTGATAGAAATCCGTTCAACTTGTGTCGTTGGATCAAGCTAGATCCCTGCAACAGGACAAAACGGAAAATCAAATTTGGATCACTATGAAAGGAAGAAGCGAAAGGGTGAGAACTTGAGACATCTTTCGCCTGCCCACTTCAGTTCGACGCAGAAAGCACTCGTGCATCCAACCATGCTGACTACCAACTCTGCTACACTGTCGGAAAGGCAGCAAGCGGCCGAAGGTCAAACAACATTCCATTGTTTCGAATGAAACCGAAGTGTATGACTCACCCCGATGCATACGGAACACTTTCTGGCAGGCACAATGTTCATGTCAATTTCAATCAGTGGATTATCCAACCAAGGATCCACGTTGGCTGCAAGAGGGAACACCGTCTCTGCTCGGTGAGCAGACGCCTTGGAACCCTGCACCTGAAATGGGGTGGCGGGGCCAACGAAGGCAAAGGATGCAGACACGCCCACCAGGAGCGAGACTATCACCACGGTCGCAGAAAGGCTCATTGTAGTCTAATATATTCTATGGGTTCGTTCGTTCGTTCGTTCGAGCTTGGTTCGTTGCTTGCTGGTTCTGAATGATGTCATTCATCTTTCTTGGTTTGCGTTTTTGGGTTTGACACTTCAACTTCTACCGGTACTGTTCAGTCAGTGTACTGGCTCACTCGGTACCGGTACTATAATTCCTCGAGGACGTACATGGGTCCAGACGGAAATATGGTTCAAAGGTGATCAGAAGAGCTGTAGGTCCTGCTTGGGCAGACTTGACAGGCCTAGAGAGTGAGCCAGGACACAGTCCTCCACAAGCAACCAAATAGATTGAGCTACTGGCAAGTGCCTGGCCGTATCAGAATCAATCTTGTGGTGGTGTCCAGCATTTCCTCGATGCGGTTCCTCCTTGCGAGCCCCACTACATTTCCTTTGTCGCTCGGAATACCTCGTAATCGTAATTGACCCACCCCGCTCTATTCACATACGTACCTATTCTAAGAACGGGAATGTTGTCTAGAGAGGGTTCGCACAAATCATGTATCAAGTGATGGGTGCGGGCAATATAGAGATGAAGGAGAAGTTGAACGCTTGGAAAATGAAAGCGGCGATGACCAACGCTCACCTTGTAACAAATGCGTACCAGACTACTAGTAACAAGCTCAAATTGCTCCGACGAAGCGAGTAGACTAGACCTCCGTTGGAACGAACACCATCTAACTAAACTTCTCATAGAGCACCTCACTAAAGTACGACCAGGAAGTGGACTGCTGCGCACAATCGCTCTACGTACTAACTACTTGTAGAGCACCTCCTGGTTATAGTATGGTCGGGAAGTGCAGGAAACTAACATGTACCCGCGGGTTATGTTTCATTTACGACTGACGCGTTCCGACATGCCGGGCAGGAAACTAGAATGAGTCGTTCGTAACCCTGCCTGCAAGCTGAAGTCCGGAGAATTAATGAGTCGCCCACGACCCTGTGTCTACGAGCTAAATAGAGATGCGTCAATAAGTTGGTGGCAACTTAACCACGCGACCAAGGTGCCTACTGGTGCACGGACAATTGTATTGCGATTGAACCGGACGAAGAGCAGCAAGCGAAGAAAGAAAACGAAGGAGAGCTAGTCAACACCCTCTCTAGTATTCAGCAGAATTGCACATTAAGAAGTATGTGTACATGTAGTCCTTGCTAGAGCCAGCAGACCTTTGTAGAACTCATTCGATCCTTGCAAGAGAAAGCACAGAAAACGATCTTCGAGTCGAGTCTCCTACGAGTGTCTCTGCCTACCTTGCTTGAGAGACTTACTTGATGAACCCGCCCACAACCCAAGGTGATCACGGGATTCCTGCTCGTACCCGGCTAAGTGAATCAAGATCGGCTCGGAAGACCTGTGTAGACTTGGTGGTCGCCTATTATTGGTCGCTTTGTGAACCATACATGTAGGTCGCGTGTCTGTGAACACCTCAATACTCCGTGTGCGTTGTATGCGTTGAATGCGTTAGTCTTGTACCGCCTGGGGTAGAAATGTGTGTCGTGAATGGGTATCAGAACCCTTGTTGCCGTGATGCTGTCTTTCTGCGCCAATCGTGAACCAGACACAATGACCTGGTGGCCAAAATGCCCATTGACATTGAGCACATCAACCTGTACGACAATTTGATTGGCCAAGCGCTGGTCATGACGCTATTGATGACTTGGAATTGGCTGGGGGACACAGCTGATTGGATTCTTCTTCGCTTCTCAGGTAGGAAGTTGACATGAGAATTCGTATGTGACGTAAGATTTTGCAGCTACTCCGCGGAATTCGCTAAAATTTGAATAGGATGATGTCTCACTCCAGACACTTGATCACACAACTCACAATTCACAACAAGTGACAACCAAAACACCCTAACACATCAAAAATACTCCAACATGATTCGTACTGCCATCACCCGAATGCCCACCGCCATGATGAAGCCCCGCTTCCTATCATCTCAAGGAGAAACTGCGCTTCGCAAGTTCCAGGAGGTCATGCAAGAATACCGTCTTGAACAGTAAGTCGCATCGCGTGCTCCGACCAGTCCAGTCACGCACCTCAAACGCGGTTTCTAACTCACATTTTCCCTCTTTTAGTTACACACAAGAGACCCCTTATCGTTTCAAGCGCGAAGTTGTTGCTGCCGCCAAGGGATCGGACGACCAAATCGTTATGGAATCGATGCAGAAAGTGTTGCACAACATTGGGGCGAGTCAAAAGTTCTCCACCGATGAGTTGCAGATTCTCTTTAACGAGATTGGAGGCGAGGCTGGAACCATCCCAGCTGATCGCATGGTAAAGCTGTTGTAAGCTTTGCCACACGAGGGAGTGTGGAGGGCGACAACAATGCCCCCCAAACTCGAGACTTGCTCGATTCACTACCTGTTCAAAACAACCGCACAACAAATTGACCCATAGAAACATAGACTGCAAATAATAAGAAACCATTAGAATGACACCAATCACATTATTGTGACAGCTATCGTTTCACCTCCTCTAGATTTGCGCTAAGCTTTGTCGCGCCGTCATCCCCCCGGTTAGTCGCAGACTCACGAACCCTCCTCCTGATGTTTTGCGCCTCTGTGATGTTTCGGGTGACACGCGGTGTTGTCACGCACTGCGCGCGTTTGGGACTGAAACATCGCCAGTTGCGTGATTTTGATCGTGCGGAGCAAGAGGTCCCACGGCCTCTTTAGCGAAAGTGCAAGCAAGGCGTTGATTGAGAAGCACAAAGAGGGAACTCCAGAGTAGGAGTGCATCATCATTGCCAATCGTAGCAGCAGGTATTATTGCCAGCGAAAGTGCACGCAAGGTGCTCAGGAGTTGATTGCTCTTGGGAAGCACAAAGCGGGAACTCTAGTCGAAGTGCTTCATTCTCAATCGTAGCAGCAGGAGATTGGCAGCGAAAGTGCAAGCAAGGTGTTCGTGAGTTGATTGCTCTTGGGAAGCACATAGAGGGAGCTCTAGAGTATTAAGAGTGCATCATTGTCAATCGAGGCTTGATTGCCCAAGCACGAAGAGAGAACTCTACTAATAGTCGGAGTGCATCATTGCCAATCGTAGCAGCAGGCATCGCACGTATCACAGGTATTGTAGATACTACGTGTGCAATGTACTCCAGTACATGTATTACCCAGTTCCGGCTACACTCAGTTATAAGCACATTCTACACACGAAAATCGCACAACGAGCAGATTTTCTGCGACTCCAGCTGCGCTCAGCAACTTCACAGGCAACAGAGCAACAATAACAAAGAAAAACAAATATGACTGAGGAGAAGTTCAAGAGCCCCGAAGCGCTCAAGACGTGGTTGATCGGCAAAGGCGCTGACCCTGAAGAAACTGTGTCACCAAAAAGGTGATTGACGAAAGTACAACCGACCATCTAAGTTTGAGGGAATTAGTTTTGACTAATTGACCGGTTGTGGAGGAATGAGCCGTCTAGTTGCCCGGCACGTCAGCAACAAGCTCGCTACATGTTATAGCGCCACTTGATCGACAATAGAATCAATCGCCACTTCGGAATTGGTTGTAGATTTTGCTCTGGGCGCGGTTTTTGCGCGCAAAGGCACATGCTTTGGATCGATTAGTTCGACCACTCGTTCGAATCGCTCCTACGCCTTCGATTGATTTCTTTCCTTGCTGCCTTCACTTCCTTCTCACTCTTTAGATCTGAGTGATCTGCCACTGTGATCCATTCCTCCCATCCATTCGCAGACCATGTCGTCGAGCGATCGACAATCGTCTAAAAAGAGACGAAGTGACAACCCTGAGGATGCCGCGGTTCGCCGTCCGAATCTTGTTGTCGCCAATATTTTCGGGAAAGGCAAAAACAACGCCAAGTTCGCCTTCCCAGCATCCGTGATTCACTCGAATCTCGCCAGTATACTTGGACTTACCCTCAATCCTTGGTCAGAAGAAGGTGGACTCCAGCAAGAGTGGAAGGTCAATGGCAACCCCATAACTTCTTCCAAAGTCGAGCTCAGTACAACTATTCTGCAGGAGTTGGAGGTTGACAGCGACATGTGCCGCCACTACGTGGAGCTCTGCATTCATGGAGGTCGTGAGCACTATGCATACAAGTTCCTTGTAGTCACCAGCGCTCCTGATGAGCTTCTTGACCTCTACTATTCTCGTAAAATCACATTCTATGCAGAGTGCTTCTTTGAACAAACTATGCAAAATTTGGTTGGGAACGACTTTGAACTGGTCGTAGATGGCACGATTTCTAGTGAACAAAAAGAAGGCTTTTCTCCCACATTCGCCGATTATCCGCAAAATTATGCAAAACTCCATGACATTCATGACCAAGGGAAATTAGAGGCTCTGCGCCGTCGTATCTACTGTCGCGTGGAGCGACTGGGGAATGTACACTCAACCATCCGTCACTTGCCCACAGCAAGAAGAAACGAGATTATCCGCAAGGGTCTGCTCCAAGTTAGCATTCCCTTGTACAACATTCCAGCGGCAGTATAATGTAGTAGTAAATGTCTAGTAGTAGAACCACTCTTTAGAATACTACCTCCATCTTCTGTCGAGGCTGTCGACGGGAAAGGCCGAGCGACAAGAAGACCCTGAATCATGTCAACGGAAATCCCATCACTGCTGTCTTTGGAGAGGTGAGCCCATCCAAGATCAAGTGATGGGGTGCCAGTGCCGATTACGAGTCTATTCTTTGTGAGCTGTCTTTGCTTCTTGCTTCCATGAAGGGAACCAGCAGCAAGCATTTCAACGGAGGCGCCAACAAGAAGGTTGCCATTTCTGCTCCCTTGGATCGACGCCCATGTATCCTGAAAGATGTCGTCATTCAACATTGCTTTCTTTGAACTAGACTACAAGTAGTAGGCTACAGAGGAGAGACCGAGAGACTAGCTACTGCACGACAGTACGTAGAGGACCAACTACCGGTATCATGCACCTCCTCACGCGCGCGCCACACTGGCCTGTCTGTACGTCTTGCCGTTGCGACGACGGACGTACCGGACACTGCCAGCCAACCACTGATAGCTCATTTTGCATCCCCTCATTTATCAAGCCATTCATCACACAATCTGAAACCAAGAGATCAATAGCTTGCTAGTGTCTATCTAGTCAACGCCAAAGAAAGAGGCGGACCACTCCAGCAAGCAGAGAAAGACAATCACACAATGGGCAAGAAGAGAAAAGCTGACGGCAAGAAGAAGAAAACCAGCGGGGCTAAGAAGTCAAAGAACACACCTGAAACTGCCCCACTACAACCAGTGGACAAGAAGAAGCGGCAACATGATGATGCACCTAGCAGTGTAATCAAGAAGTCAAAGCTTGACCCTGGCGAGAAGGATGAGGCCGAGACAACTCACGTGAAGGTCCCACAGCAAGACCAGCAGGCCGAGAGTGCTGAACAGGCAGAAGAGGAGAAGCCGATTACAATGAGCCCCAACTCCTTCCGATCCATTTTACCCCCGCTTTCGGATGGTGTACTGAAGTTTATCGAATCCAAGGGCTTCCACACAATGACACCTGTACAAGCTGCTACCATTCCTCTCTTTCTCACCAACAAGGATGTCGCAGTCCAAGCAGTGACTGGGAGTGGCAAAACGCTGGCCTTTGTCATTCCCGTGGTGGAGATGCTACTGCGTCGGACAACCCTGTTGCGAAAAACACAAGTGGGCGCCGTTGTCTTGTCTCCGACACGTGAGTTGGCCCACCAAACATTTGCGGTTGCATCAGAACTATGTCGATACGCGTCTTTGCCTCCTCCGCTGCTACTCGTTGGTGGTTCTAGGCCTGTGGCCGATGACTTGAGAACCTTTTCGAAAGAAGGCAATGATATTGTCATTGCTACGCCGGGGCGACTGGAAGATATACTGACACGATACGACGTCCTTGATGTTGCAGAGCTGGAGTGTGTGATTCTCGATGAAGCTGATGTCCTCTTGGATATGGGGTTTGATCACACGTTGAGCAACATTATGGCAAAACTACCCCGCATGAGACGGACCGGTCTGTTTAGTGCCACTGGAACATCTCACAACAGTGCCAGCAGCCACCGAGGCATCAAGGAGCTCATGTCGCGTGCTGGTATGCGTAATCCAGTGTGGGTTAATGTCGCCATTGCGTCCGCGCAGCAACAACAAGAGCAGGAAAAGTTGACTGAGCAAGCGACGCCATCCTCGCTCTCCAACTACTACGTGATATCACCGATGCAAGAGAAGCTATCGCGCCTCGTGGCATTTCTTCGATCACACAAGGACGACACCATCCTTGTCTTCTTCTTGACGTGCGCTTGTGTTGAGTTTTGGGGCCTTGCCATTCAACAACTGGCCAAGGAGGATCTCAATGTGGAGCTGCTGCATGGCAAGTTGGTTCAGAAGCGTCGTGAAAAGACAATGGAACGCTTTCGTGAGACTGGTGGGGTGCTCTGTTGCACTGACGTGGCGGCACGGGGTTTGGATGTCAGCAGTGTGAATTGGGTAGTGCAATTTGATGCACCCAAGGACCCATCATCGTTTGTGCATCGTGTCGGACGATCTGCGCGAGCGGGCCGTGTGGGCTCGAGCTTGCTCTTTTTGACACCCAAGGAAGAAAGTTATGTTGACTTGCTGCAGAATCGCAAGGTACCACTCTCGCCTCTTGCCGCAACGGAAGAATGTGTGCCACCGTCTGGAGAAGTGCCAGAATCAAGTGCTGGGAAAGTACTAAGCTCTACGGGTAAAGTATTACCGGATATACTGGAGCAAGTGCGAAGTCTTTGCATGAAGGATCGCGATATCCTTGAGAAGGGAACAAAAGCGTTCACTTCGTACGTTCGGGCATACAAGGAACACCATTGCGCCTTTATCTTTCGGTAAGTTTCTCAAATGAATGTTCTCTCGACCAGCAAAGGATAGGCGCACCGATTTGCTTGGGGTTACTCCAAAATGGACGCCCCGTTAGCTTTTTGGATTGTTCTGTCGAATGCGAAATTGAACCATACGTGGGGGAGAAATCAGTAGTTCTCCTTGGCTCTATGTCTCGGCCATTGTCGATTTTTCTAGAATGTGTCGAAACCCAGAGACCAGACATCTACTAACACACATCTGTTGTGTTCTTCGTTTAGGTTTGCATCTCTCGATTTGGGACAACTGGCGACTTCCTTTAGCCTCCTCAGACTACCGAAAATGCCAGAACTCCGCGACAAGGCGGACAAGCTCCCCAACTTTACGCCGGCTGGCCCGGAGGTGAACATTTATGGCATTCCCTTCAAAGACAAGGCTCGAGAAACTGCTCGTCAGAAGCGATTGGCGGCTGAGTTGGCAGCAGGAGGCAAGAATGCGAAACAAATCAAGGCAGAACAGAAACAAGCGGACCTCCTGCAACGCAAAAAGGAGAAGCGTCAAGGCGAGGTGGCCAAGGGTAGAAATCCACATAAGAAACGAGGACGTCAAGCGCAGATATTTGACGAGTGGGATGATCTTGCAAAGGAAGAGCGTCTCTTCAAGAAGTTACGCAGGAAGAAGATTACTCAAGAACAGTTTGATGAAATGATGCACGGTGTGTCGAAAATGGGTGCAACCATTAACGACGACGATAGCGATTCTGACTAAAGCGTCTAATGACATGTTTCGCACATCCTTGCCTAGCACATGGTGATTTTGTATGCGCACTTTAGACTATCTACGTAGACCTTGTACTTCTTTCTACTGACTTCTATTTATGCTCTCAGCAAGTGTCACTTATTGGTGACCTCTCGGTGGCCACAGCGTCTGTAGTCTTCTGGATGCTACGCATGTCTCTGTACTATACTTCATTCTCCCGTTCCAGAAGTTTCGCTTCATGAGCTTCTTAACCAGTCGACGACAGATGCCAATGCATCCGCCAACCCAAGTCGAAGGGTTGGGATATGAAACAGCCCGTAGACAAGGACTGCCAGCACTGCAACTTTACGCACATGCAAGGGGGGGATTGGCGGGAGATCGACGAGGGCCATGACCATCTTCTCTTTGAATCCTTTGTAGGGGTGGCATCGTACACCACCAAAGTCCGCACCAGGGAAACAAGCTCGAAACATTTGGCTTTGAGCATGCGTAAAGGACCTCCAACTGTGGATTCCATGGTACGCACCGTGTCCTGACGATCCCAAACCACTCCGTGGCAACTGAGGATTTCCGAAATGCACCATGACGTCGTTGCGGATCGATGAACCTGCCGGACAGACCCGTAACATATCGCGGTAGACGGACGCCTTGCTGGTAAACACATACATGCTCAGGGGGGTTCCATACATACTCTTGATGAAGTCTTGGGCTTCCTTCCTTGATGTCACCGTCACAATGGGAAGGACCGGTGCAAAGATCTCTTCCTTCATTACGCGACAGTCTCTTGGTGGATCCACAACAATAGTTGGATAGATGAACTTATCCTTGGTGTCACATTTCGCAGAACCGCCGATCACTTCACAGTCAAGGTTTTCTACTTCCTTGAGCATGTCGACAATGCGTTCCGCGTGACTTTCTTGCACAAGTCTACCAATCTCGGAATTCTGAACATCCTCACCATACTGCTCACGAATGGCCGCCACTAGCTCCTTAACGAGTTGCTTCTTATGGCTTTCATGCACGATGATATAGTCTGGAGCAACACACTGGAGAGAAAGGTGAGAAACGTGGCCATATTATCGTACTATATGCATGCATTGTGCAACACGATTGATTAACCATTTGACTGCGCGCTGCTCATCTCTTTCACATACCGTTTGTCCAGTGTTCATGGTCTTGCCCCACACGATGCGGTGTGCTACCATCTTGATGTTAGGGGGGAACTCATCAACATAACAGGGGGACTTGCCTCCTAACTCCAGAATGACGGGGGTTAGCGTCTTGGCAGCAGCTTCCGCGACAATACGCCCCACCCGTTCCGATCCAGAGAAAAGCAACTTGCCCCATGATTGTTTCAACAATTCAGACGTAACTTCTACGCCACCCTCTACGACTTGGAAGCTGCCTTCGTCGAAGTACCTCTTCACAAGTTTGGCCAAGAGATTCGAGGTCGCTGGTGTCAGTTCCGACGGTTTCAATACTACGGGGTTGCCGCCCGCAATAGCTCCTATAGCGGGTGCCATGCTGAGATTGACGGGGTAGTTGGAGGCACCAATCACCAAGACTCCTGGTTTTGACAGGGGTCGATGTTCAACTTGCGAAAAGCAGACCGCGTTATATCCAGGAGACGCCACCTGGGTGGGGACCATGAGCGATTTAAGATTATTGAGAAAATAGTCAACCTCCGCAATGTTCAATTTAAGCTCAGTAATGGTCGCTTCCACATGTTCCTTTCCCAAATCATGGCGCAAAGCTTCTTGGAATTCGTCAAAATGCTCTGTGTGCAGCTTCCGGAGCTTGCGCAAGTTGTTCATGCGCCATTCGTAGGATTGGTTGATGGTAGAGGCATGGGTCGCGTACATGGGAGCCACCAAGTCGCTCACAATCAGGGGCTGGTCCTTGGGGCGGACAACAGTCTTGGGCATCGACGATGGCATGGTGGTGGGGTAAATGTACGTGTAGACAGAGCGTTTGGCCCTTCGTTGTTATGTTGGTATGTGCACAAGATTGAAAACACAGAAAGAATATTGCCTGTATGACCACGGTCATGAAAAGACATTGACATCAACGCGCAATGACATTTTTAGTCCCACAGCACAAAACCACGTCAATAGGCCACGCAGCTAACTGCGACCGAAGATCTACGAGGGGCGCTTATCGCAGAAAGAGCTTCGTTTCGGCTTTGGTCGGTCTGTCTGGAGAAGGAACACCTTTACTGATCTCAGTAGCACTTTTTTCTACGAACTGTTATTGCAGCTTCAGAAGATGTCACCTCTAAAGGGACCTGTCTCCTGGCACAGCGAATCGATGCTACACGCTCTGTAAAAGGAGCCTGGCTGGCTGGTGACAGCAGCGTTCGCCGCTTCGACACATGCTTGGTAGTATCCTCCCACTGGTAGTGTGTATTCTGAACATCACCGCCAGATTGATGAGAGGAGAGTACTATGGCTTTTGTACAAGACCTTCGATCTTCTTGGTTCCTGCATACATTTGAGTGCTTCGTGCGTGGAGGTCAATTGCACTACTAGTAGGACAGCATCATAGTAGGCTAAGTTGGGCACCCAGAAGTTTTGAATCGTTGAAGCGGCACCCAACAAGTTTGCTACCACACGGTGCTCGAGAGGGACTATGAGGAGCCGAGACTGGTAATGCCGGATGTTTGATGGCGAAGAGTAGCTGCAATCGCTTCTACGATTGAGTGGGCAGACACGAATTCCTCCTGGTAGGATGAGGAGATATTGCGCTTGCGTTGATAGAAGCTGGAGCCTCTCTTGATGAGTTTGTAATCCATGCCTTCTCTAGATTGCGATAAAAAGAACAGTACTCCAGTAGTATGATTGTGCATGGATCAATAAATATGTTCGTCATTGTAGCCTGTATACATCCTATCAACAAAATGTGAGTGCGACCATCATTAGTGCGCGCGCCCTTGTACAACGAGAGCCACAAAGACAATTGCCAGCTGGCTCAATGCGATGCTTCCCAGTCCCATTCCCAGTCCCAATGCGACGCTTCCCAGCCCATTTTCAACACTTGTTCCATGATCCGTCACAGCTGCTGATAATAGTGGTACAGACTCCTGGATGCTTTGTCCAATACCTGGCTCCTTTCCGTCCGGACCTTTGTTGAAGTTGGCTCCCACATCATCAAAGGGTCGAAAGTCTTTTTGCGTGTCGTCCTCAGATGAGTCTTTCTGATTCGCTGGCGTCTTCTTGAGCCCCTCATCAGACGAGTCTCCATCACGAGGTGTATGATTCTTCTTGCAAACACGTCCAAACAATGCGCCCATGAGATGGAAGGGTTTTTGAATATGGGCAATTATGGCGACGACCACTCCGTAGAACAACTTGATCTTGCAAGGTTGATCATACACTAAACCATCGCTGCTCTCATTGCGACCCTCCGTGGAAGCGCTCGGGCGTGGCGCGGAACCTGTTGGCATCGTACTTGTGCCAGATGGTTCCATGGCGGCGATGAGATTTTTGTTTGGCTGAGGAGGAGCCTTTCGTTGTTTGCCACCAACGAAGATACCAGCAGCGGATGACGGAAGAATTACGAATCCTTCCGCAAGACTGTTGAAGCCAATCATGGCGATGAATGCAAAGATGAAGAGGTTCATTGTTATTGTCGAGTGGTTAGGTTTTCTTGTGTAGGATTTGTGTGTTACTCAAATTTGGCCTCAATTCCAATCCTGTTAAGGGTCGAGTTAGTTGCAACTCCGGTCACACATTCACGTCCAAGCAGCTAACTTTACTTAGTTTAGTCCAGATTATTGCAACTAGCATGTTTGCTTTGTGCAAATCAACGTGTTGAGATACGACACATGCACTCCCCTTGGGCTAAGTACTACGCAGTGCATTACTCTGAGTACACATGTTTTGAGACGATATTAAATGCAAACATTGCCTTGGGCTGTGGTGGGGCATTAAGCCATGGTCAAGCGACAGCAACCTACCTACGTAGACTCGCTACTCAAATAGGTGACAATCCAAGCTGTTCTTCACCTCCATAAATAAGGGACTAGTCTAGCCGCGTTCGTGCCTTTCCCAACGCCACTCTCTGCATCGTTTATGATAGTGACAATACCGATAAGTATTGGCCAAGTACTTCTTTTAGTATTGCTTTGGACTCGTGAACACATAAAAACAAATCGGAGCTTGACCGACTAGAAAGGAAACGTATATGCAGACTTCTCTTGGTACTACTACTAAGTTGCCAACTTCTGTTTGGGTGCAAACCCAAAAGCGGGTCCGCTATAGTATGGTCTGGCTATACGGGCGCTTTCATGGGCTGCTGCTGCAGTGCCTTGGCCGTGGAGAATCAAAAAATGCTATTCAAATGTGTGGTGCACTCCGCGCTGGACAAGTGATAATCAATTTGTTCATCACCGCCTCCCTATCCTCTTCTCCCCTGCTAACTTCATCTCATAACTACCATAACTCCAGGTGACCGCAATTGGACTCAAACCAAGCCAAAATGAATGATTCTAGATTAAAGTAGAACCCAAAGTAGGTATTAGGATATTGTGTTGTTCTATTAGGTAAAGGTAGTTTCTTCAAAAGCATGAAAGCCAAAAGGATCGAGAATTGCCCATAATGAATAACCCTAAAAATATACTGCCTCTGTCTCCAACATCATCAACGATGCCAATTAGAGCATGACCCAAACTATTGCCGAAGCGTAAGTAACAACCATGGTGCAGGTTTTGGAAGCTACAACAAAAGGGATTTTACACTGAGGATCAAGGTGGACATCATCACGTTCAACACCACATCTGAGCTCTCAGTTGCAGATAAGGCGCAGTGACACTCCATCGATTGTCCATCCTCGTTGGCGTCCACGAACAAAATCACACAACGACTTGGTGTAGTTGGAGTTGTTTTAGTTGACAAGACCATGGACGTGATTTCATGGCAAGCTCATACTTGATAGACATCCCAGATAGCTACTCCAGGAGTACATGTTACGTGGAATACGTACCGCAAACAGGATTTTTTACCCCGACTAGATCTGAACTTGGTGGTCTACTTTCTTTATCCGCTATTGAACTAACCTCAGTGAGCACATTTGAGCTTGTTCCTTCTTATTCACAAAGTTATTGAACCTTGAACCTTCATGACCGGCCCTTGGCCAGATCATTTGTGTCTCATCTCGCAACTTACAGCCGCCCCACGACCATTTCGTCCCCTTCTCTTCTTCGACAACAACAAAAGAAGGTGTAAGTAGTCGTCCGTGGCAAACGCGACACGGCCTTCAAGTCTAATACCGGTCATTGTTGAGGGGAAAAGAAGCTGCAAGTAGTTGTTGGGCATACGCGACATACTCTTCAAATCAAATTGTCGAGTGGAGGCCCACCGATGATATCGCCGGCGGACTGGACGCAACACATCATCAGACATCTTCGTCAGCCTCACTTCCTTCGCAGTAAATCGGCCTTTACTTCTCGCTTCTGTCTTCGCATCTACTAGTGGGCTTGAGTCGAGTCAAGTCCCACTGATGATATCAGCGGCGGACTGGCAACAAACACATCCTCAAGACATCTTCATCCACACTTCATTCGCAGTAAATCCGCCCTTACTGCTTGTTTGGAGAGAGCTTTATCGTTGCAGAGTCGGCCACTAACTGCGCGAGAAATCAAATTGAGTCAAGCCAGTCACTTGGGACTGTTGAGTCGACACAGAGTCCTCAGAAGTGAGTCCAGTCTGGTTCATCTGCAGCTCGTTTCAGAGGAGGGAGACTTGGCGTATTTCCCCAACGGATCTTCTAACGGTTGAAATGGAGGCATGGTCCAATCGCCTTTCCTTCATCACTACGTCATCGAGCTGGTCTTTGTCAAGAAAGATCACAATTGCTCCTGAAAAGCCTGTAGCTGAATTGATATCGTGCTGGAAAGCTCCACTGTGAGAGGGCGGGTAGTGTGGCATACATTTACTCCAGTACGAACGCGCAAAGACGCGGCCTGCCTGAAGACAATCAATCGTCTTGACATGGTGGCTGGCAGCAAGTCTCTCTCAGGCCGAATATTTTCCGTGACGCTGTGGCTGTGCCGCTTCCTGCGTCGGTTTTGGGTGGTCGTGACTTCGCGATCACAAATTGCTTCAACAAGTGGGTACCGGCCAGACAGGAACCCCCAGAGAAGTGCATACCACGCAGTCAAGAACCTTGTAGGCAGATGGTGTAGTACTTACCATAGCTGGTATTGCTAGTACAGGCGTCCCAGACTTCCATGCTGTTTTGCTGTGTTTTGTCGTCTAGCACTTCACGTGGTGACCACGCTACCTCATTAGTACTTACTGTGGTTGACTACTTAGAAGGTAACCACGGGAGGAGTTTGGCGGTGTTGCCACTGTACCCAAGAGGTTATTCTTCCGTGGTCGTCTTGTGTAGACAACCCTCCGCAGCTGCATGAACAGTTAATAGTACTTGCTTGTTCTTCGCTGCATCATAGTACGGCATCATGATGACAAACTATAACCTCGCATTGCCAAGATCTGGGGTCTCATTCATAGAAATATCAACAGCCGGCAGCTAGGGATCTGCCCTGCGACCGGGCTAAGGTCTAGTACGTCTAGGACGTCGGTAACCACGTTGTATGTTGACTTGCATAGTTATTCTTGCATACACGATCTAGAGGTTCTATCTCGTTGTGAGTGCCCGAGCGCCGCATCGTTCCTGTGTCACATTGGACTTGTTCTTCATCAGCAGCGAAGAATACAGTAGTACAGAAATATGTTCTCTAGAGAGCTTCTAGGACAACACAGAAGGCAGGTAGGCACACAAGTTCCTTGGAAGATAGCGCTACCGCCAACAGTCAATCTCGACCCGGCTACCAGCAGTGCGCAAAAAATGTCCTTGCCTACCACTATAAATAGAAGGCTACAAGGGGCAGAGTTGTAACAACTCCTGGGCTTCTAGATTCAACGATCGGACACTTAGGACCAGCAGGCGAACTTTTAAAAAGCTCCGGCGCAGTACGTAACTACTAATCATAGTGGACTGAATCGATTAGTGCTGCCTGGCTGGTGACAGCCGCGTTCACCGCTTCAACACATAGCTTGGTAGTATCCTCCCATTGGTAGTGTGTATTCTGAACATCACCGCCAGATTGATGAGAGGAGAGTACTATGCTTTTGTACAAGACCTTTCGATCTTCTTGGTTCCTGCATAC
>JAVCKV010124230.1:0-19368 GCA_032274145.1 Herpochondria borealis | reverse complement strand
CGCGAATTCTCAAGCCAGCATCTGATGTGTTTTGGGGCGGCCATCATGGATATTTCGCGGACCCTGATGGCCATATCTGGGAGATTGCGTTCAATCCGTTTTCGCCTTTGTCGAAAGAAGGCGCGTTTCGCTGGAACGGATATGAGGTCGCATGAGAACACCAACCAGCATGTGGAGCCTTGAGACCTTTGGCCGGGTGCGATTATCAAAGCACTTTTACATGAGAGAAGGACGGCACATGTGCTGTACGCATCTGTTCACAGCCATTGGCTTCACTTGCACATACATTTTAGGTATGTACACACGTACTTGGACACTTGTTTACATGAATGGTTTACAACAGGCGGCCTGACGCACTCTGTTTTTAAATATTCCTGATTTAAAACATTGGTTTAATGCTCCCAAGAATTTTTGTGCTTTCTGTAAGTGACCGCCGAGCTGACGACGAAAATATCGTTCACCGCGGTATTGTGGAGACGTATGCATATGCTGCATTTCTTCTGGGACGAATCCTTTGCAACCTGCCCGGATACAGGGACCAGGAAGACGACAATGACGTGCCGCATGATAACCATTGCTGTATTACCAGAACAACATACTTCGTTCATGTGGCGATGAGGGTCGACGGTTTCCCTACAAAAGAACACTGCCAAGGAGAACCTCCCGTGATCCCGTGATGCATGCACATAATCAATAAAGGTGGGCCATGCTTGGTGTCGTCATCTTGATCATCGACCTGCAGCGTGTCTTGCTCTGATTCTGATATCGCGGGGTACGTGCATATCCATACAGCCATTATGGTTGCCCGCGTGCAAGGTACCGCTCTACAACTACAAGCCAATTTATCGTGCGCAATGGCGCGAGTATGCATGCTCGCTGCCCGACACCACGCAGCTGAGTCCGCAGCCGTACGTGAACGGCGTGATGGACTTGCTATCTATCGAATATATTAAAACGCACTGATCACGCTTGTGAAGGGTGGTACGCGCATACCACGAGGTGGTCGAGGGAGGTACGCCTTAATGGCTGCTTATGACAGCCTCGAAGCACGCACTCGGAATCTGAACTCCACCAATGCTCTGCTATGTTGTCCAGCTCTTATATGAGGCGCTCGTGGCCGTACAGTTCAGCAGACATTTTCAGCATCTTCTGCCCACTGTTCTCTATGCATTTTGCTTCGGTAGCGTACAACATCACCATTGTGCAAAGTGACCGCTACGGCATGGACCTCCGTGGATGTCAAAACCAATCAGGGCTTGAAAAGCTGTAGCATGTCGATTTCAGCTGTCGTCGCGCCCAGTTCACATAAGAACGTTTCGTTGAAGATGCATCCACGTCTACGGGACCTATAGAAGCCACCTAATATTAGCCTTATCACTGGTGCGCGGGGCAATGCGCCGATAGGAGATGGAGTCGTACTTGCGAAGTGCACCAGATTTCCTGGTTGGATGATAGGCAGCACGCAAAATCATAACGCCGTATATGCTGAATCCCATCAAGGCACAGACGGGCGAGCTCACCCCGTGCCGGGTTTGTCAGATGTTCATTTAATCCTAGCTGCCCGCTGCCCTGTGAGTAGAAAAATTTTCAACTACGCATGAAGGGCGATCTTTACGCATGCGTTTGTATTTTTATATATCTCTGTCTACGCGGCTCGCCCGTTTTTTTTCAGAAGTTTCCACGTTCCGGTCTCTTCGCGATAGTTTTTCATGGCGGCTGTGGTGTATAGCAATCTGATAGCACATCGACGTATCGCACTGACCATAAAATAGCGAATTCAGCGCGTTGAGCTTTAAAGTCCAGGCTTCAACAGTACAACAAGAACAACAACAGTGAAAGCAATGCGGGTTCGGGGCTATTTAAACTTGTTCGAGCTCTTTCTGCTGTACCTATAGTGCCTTTAACGCCTGCTTTGCTTCCTGGATGCTGCGTATGTCGCCCTCGTCCAATTAAAACGCCGCCTTGCTACTATTGCGACTACGGTATTGAGCTCGTTCTGCATCCGTCGCACTCGCCTTGCCCGTGATTCTCACCCTACCGGATGCACTGGCTGTAGTATAATACAGCCTACCTGACTCATACTATTGAGACGACCAGGTAGCTAAATGGGATTACTGTACTTAATGGATTTAATTCCGTTACGGCGGACTATTCCCTTATTCTACTTCCTGGGGTTATTCCATATTAGCCCGTCTAGTGACTCATACTCAGGTACGTAGTAGCTGGCATAGAACATTGTGGTATGGAAGGCACCATAATTACGTATCTATATACGGTGGCTACCCCTACTATATTAGTGCTGCTCTATCTAGAGTACAGTAGGTTAGGCTACACGTGTGCTAGTCTCGCGCTGTTGTATACAAGCGCTTTGTCGCTTCTCATCGCGACCGTCTGAATAAACACAACCTTCTCTGGAGCTTTCCCTGCGCGAGCTGTAGTGCCGCGTCCCGGATCTATCCGCTCCAGCCATCTTCCGCGCCCCGGTTGTGTTTAGTACGGTGCACAACCGGACCCCCTGGACCGTCTCAACACACGAGCACGCGTTGTATACTCATTCCTCCGTCCTCCCGTCAGAGTCGCCCGGGGCGCGACTGTCCCCTGTCCCTTGGAGCGGTTCCCTGAGCGAGCTGTAGCGTCGCGTTCCGGTATTATCCCGTCTCCTCCGTATCTGACGCCTTTGAGTGCGTCTACCCCTTCCCCGTCCTGTCGCCAGAGAGTGCGACCACCTCCTCTTCCTCCCCTACTACAATTCGCGAGCTGTAGCGCCGCGTCTCGCACCCCATTCCTCTTTCTCAAAACGCGCCGTGCGTTGTGTTCTGTCTTTGTCCCCCGTCGCTAGAGAGAGCAACGCCCCCTTGCCCATCCCTATTCTCCTGACGCGAGCTAAGCGCCGCGTTGCATAGCCTGTCCCCGTCTCAGACACCAGTGAGTTCTTCTTCCCCTTTGCCCCCCTATCGCCAGCGAACGCGATCTCCCCTCCATCTACCACTGCCCTACCGCCCCCGTCTCAGCACCAGAGAGTGTGCTGTCTACCTTGCTGCCTCACAGAGCGCCTGGCGCTCTCTTTAGGCCTGTGCAGTCCGCCAGATATCCTTACAACATATCTGTGTCCCCGTACTTCTAGTAGGTACAGTTCAAGAAAGCCACCAGGCCCCTTTCACGGGATCACCTGCTACCTAATCGAACTACAGTGTTCTCGTAGCACTATTCTTGTACAAATACTCCTTAGTTGATGTGTGTGATACTACACTAGCTGTGTACGCTACCCCTACAGAACATGAATTCGAGTTGCCCAATTTTTCGTTCAGTACTCGCACGCCGGCTAAAGATCGCGATAGAATCACACATGCGCAATGAAGACACACTTACTTGCCCAGAACGCCCGCTGCGTCCAGAGCGCACATCAAGGCCTAATGATTTCTCTGGTGTGAAGTGCATTCATAACAGGACGACTTGGACAGCTACAACAAATAGCGTGAAGGAGATAACCGGTTTGGTCATTGTCTGCTTCCACGGCTGCGATTTTGGTCCTCATACACCTGTGAACTGCTTACTGTATTCACAGAGAATCAAAATGATCAAAAATATCTTGCCGAAGCTTCGCCGGCCGAGTCGCCTGTTTCGTTGGCCTTTCCTGTCGCCCTGGTTGACCCGTGGCACTTGCGGTATGTCTCGCTGAAGACATACATTTTCTCACAAAGGTTGAACGTATATATAGTTGCTGCTGGAACTCGGGAGTTGGGCGCCTGACGAACGCTCTAGTGAGCAACTAGGGTTCCCACCTCGATGAAAGCGGTCGCAAGCGCACATAATCGCGTCTCTTTTTCGGGTTATTATCGGACAAGAGGATATGTGGAAGTGTGCCAAAAACCAAAAATGACGGTGCGAGACTCTTTGGCCCAGCCGTGTCATTGAGACATTTTATGGCCACGCGAAGAGAGGTCCCGGAAGTGAGCTCTGGGTGAGAAAGTCGGATTTTCTCATATATCTGGCGATGCGGTTCGTGATACCGTTCGCCGGTACCGAGGCTGTTATGGCTCTCGACCCGCGGACTTGATATCGATACCAATCCGTGTGCACGTTCCTCCCATGGACGAGACTGAAATGGAATTCCTTGGTCCACGCTATTGAGGATTTGCAAACGGTTGGGGTCGATGTCCAGGTTTCGTCCTTATTGTTTCACCGTACGGGCTTTTAAACTACCTGCAACGGATCCGGGTTCAGGAGAACTCGCACCCAAACTCCGTCTTCGGGAGGAGGATTTTCCCTGACCGTGTCGGACGTCACCGAAATTCTGGAGAGGAATTTTGCCCCGGCCTTCGGTATTTTGCCACCGATATCGCCCGTGTCCTGTATGACCAGGCGTAGTAAAATACCAAACTGCCAGCATCGGAGGCGGTGGCCGAAATGGGCTGCGGGTCTTCAGACTCGTGAGACCGTTCCGTACTTGACAGGAGAAATTAAAACCTCATGTAAAAACGTTTCATGGCTGAACCAGGCTCACACATCACCGATATCTTAATACACGCGCAGAATGTGTGGATAGCCAGTATGGAGTGTGACTCAGCAGTCTATGAACGCACTCCAAAAGTCTTCCACTGTTTGCCCGTCGACGAAGGTTGGATGTCTGGAACCGATAGCATGTCTACGACGTGAAGTATCGTCTTTACGTCTATAAAGAACAAGTCGAGAGCCAGCTTGTGGTTAAAAGGACTTTGTCTTCCGGAATTGATGCCTGAAAAGAGATAGGCTCCGGGCGAAAGCAGGAGCTGACAAAACACGCTCTCGTGACTTCCTCAGGGATATGTCTGGTACCGGGGTGCATTCGGATGGCGATGCACGCTTCAGGAGAGGGAATTGCTTCGATGATTTGGGACGAAACAAATGCCCGTGCTAGATCTGAGGCTCGGACCGAGTGTAATAGGCGAAGGTATGTTGCCAACGAAGCCAAAGATGACCTGCCTTTCGTGTGATATGATATTAGGCATGATGTCGCTTAGACTAATGAAATTATTAAATGTTTAAGGATAGAATGTGTAGTGATCCATAAAATTCATGCTGAGTAGTAATGTTAGAGTACACTGGACAAGTTCGGCGCAAATTTCGAAAAAATAACGACTTTGGATGCGGTAGACGAACACAATAAGACCCATGCTAGATTTCTGGCCAGCTGCGAACTTGGAAGTTGTGGTACACTTGGCGGTGGGAAGAGGAATGCTGGAGTTACGATAACATGCTTGGCAATCAGCTAAGCCGATGTCCGAAGAGGTAATTCCAGTGTCAACGCATGCTCCCATGAATGGAGCTTTATCGAGACGTTGAGCAATGAGAATGTGCGATGAATGAAGTGATGAAACTGTCGATTTATCGTGTTGTTCATCCAAAGTCTGTGAAATTGATAAAGGTCGTCTGTCTATTGTGTTCATCGGACTGTTCCGCATGGAATGTCATGATAAGTGATGTAATTTTTAATGCTGCTGCTGCTAGTTGATTCGTTGTGTCGGCTGATGGAGCTTCTGGGAATGTCGGTTCTTGAAGACTCGATCCAGTCGTAATTGAGGCATTAAAGAAAGCATCTACGTCGACGTCATCAACGTGGTCGTCTTTTTCCGCAATGCATTTCGTCAATTCAAGGCAGTTAAGTTCCTCAGCGAGGAGGAGGAGGACTTCTTTGATACCGTCGATAGGATAATTAGATTGACGACTGTCATAATTGCTAGGCATTGTCCACTTGACGGTTGTATGAACTGCGTCCCGTTTCAGTGTGCGGTATTGTCGCACCTTGCGGCCAGTGGCACAGCATTTCCAACATATAGTTGGCTCGGTATATTTTTTAACAAGTTAAGATGCGTGATTTTGGGCTTGTAGTGTTGTTGTCAAAATACCTTGGATCGTTTCTGTGTGGAAATCTATTCGAGTTGCCGTGTCGCTTGCCGTCATAGTCGTGTTGTAGAGTATTTGTTAGTTCTGAGTAGAACTCTTGGTAATCAAGTGTCCGACTGGTATGTCCCAGCCCCGTGACTTCCATATTTCACGGTGGTATGAGCTGCAGGACGTCCCAAGTCAAATGGGGGACGTCCGCTTCCTGGTTCTACGAGCATTTCCCTTCCGAGGGGAATACCATCAAAATCAGAAGTAGGGGGTGGGGGGAAGGGGACCGCGGTCCCCCTGGTGTCAGCGGGAGTGAAAACCCTCGCTGCACATGTTAGTATCCCGCTCGATGTAGGTTGCGAGACGGGCGTAGTGGAGGGTGGTGATTGTGAACCTGATGGCACCCTCACTCCTGTAGTCGCTGTCGCACGGACTGTGCCTCGTCCGTGAACACGCAGTCTACCCCTAGGACGGCTACGCGGAGCCGTCCGTGCTGTATGACACATGATCAACACTGCCTACTGCCTGCGAAAACAGTGATCGGCCTGCGCCCAAACCCGGCGCCCTCGCCCTCATCGTCACCGCCATCTCTGAAGTCGCCGTCTTCTTCACCATCGCTATCGTCTCCTTCATCGCCACATTCCGCGCCGCCGCTTCCATCATCGCCGCTTCCGTCATCGCCGCCTCCCGAGTCGCCGACTTTGTTACCATCTAGTAATCCGCTCCAAAGCATAGTCCTCCTTGTGGGTTCACATTTAAGTTTCGATTTCTTCTCCTCTTCTTTTATCCAGGTTCACCACTTCAAGATCAACCTTCACCGTAATAGATTATATACTTTTTTGTTCTAACAACTTGCACCGTAGTTCCGTCATCATTCAAATCTTATCTTCACCTCTATTCTGAGTTCTTTTCCATCTGTATTTTTAATATTATTCTCTAAACGATGATATTCATTGTCAGTTTATCTGCTGCTAAAAACATATTGCACGCGCTTCGACGTGCTGTTCAGTTCATACGCATTCAAGTCGAGGGTCGAAGACGAGTGCGTCGTCTGCGAAGAGCACACGTGTCCAGACGGCGATTGGGCGACTACAGGAGCGTAGTGGAGATGAGATGGCGACAGCGACGCGTTGGCGATGTGATGGCGAGAAATACGCGGTTGGTGGCGATGACCAAGGCGGCGATGAGGGATGTGCCGATGACCGAGACGGCGATGACCGAGACTTCTATGACCGAGACGGCGATGACGGCGATGGGGGCTATGTTAAAGGAGACGGCGAAGTCGGAGACCTTGGGGACGGTGAGGGCAAGGGCGCCCGGTCTGGGCGCAGGCCGATCTCTGTCATGGCGAGCAGATCTGAAACCGCATCGGGTTGCGCCTTTTCGCCAATAATGGCGTCCCGTTACTCGCGTGACTCGAAATGTTTTGCATGTGTACACATGGCATACCTGTTGTTTGAATGGCCATGTCACCTGGTCAGCCATGGTAAGTCGTGCGCCGTGCACTCTGCAGAAGACATTTATGGTCTAGTGTATTCGATAAGCAGGGGAGAAAATTGAAAATTGGCCCAATCTCCGGCTCGTTCTATAGTTTTTTTTGGTTCTTCGAAACAGCGTAATCCCTATTTTGAATCCCCTTGTATATATATATATTTATATGCCCTTATCACGGTGTCGCGATGTATGACTTGGAGCGCGCACACCGTTGTTGCGATATTCGGCAATGCGCGAGCGCACCATGACCCGCACTGTGTGAACTGGGTTTTGATCACACAGGTGCTGAGTCCCTACTTCCGTGACCAGTTGCAATTTATCTGAAATTCGCTGCGTCAGTTTAATTGACTTCAATTCTATATCACGACTCTGCCGTCCCACTACCACAAACACCTCGACTTTGATATTTCATCCCAACTCATCGTTGTCGTGACCACCGACTCCTTGGTTCGGTAACCAAGGCATTCCATGGTTCCGCGACCTCGCAGATTTCTGTGATGAGATATGCTTTGAGAAAATAATGTGCCCGCACACAATCTGTTGCTCTCGTTCCGAGCAACCACCAGCATCTCGATTTTCGAGAATCCCTGCCGTCATTGGCACATCGATTCGAGAATCTTTTCTGGGCCGCCTGAGTCCTCTCGATTGCATCCAGCTTCCCCTTCGACTAAGTGATACTTTGGTACTGCAGTGGAAGGATTATCTGCGTTCCCATAATAAAATCCGAGATGACTGGGCTACAGCCTGAAGGGGGCATGTAGGTAGCCCCGCCTAGGAGCTGTGCCCATCGACTTTGCCCCTCGGTACGCACACTGCACTGTTGCAACTGATTTCCTTTCTCCTCCATCTCCTTTTCATTTTCTGTTCTACCATTCTGCCTTCAACACCCGCAACGTGTCAACAGCCGTGCAAACATGAGGGGGCGATCAACATGATGATGATCGATGCCATTACTTTTGAAAACCATAATGTTAAGTATTAATTCTACCATCCTTGGGGTTTGTTGCTATGGGAAGAGGTGAAAAGTTACAAAATCTCTCGGATCGAATATATATGTTTGGAGAAGGTGGAGGGATACGAGATTTTCAGTCATTTCTCTGCACAAGATGCTATAGCAATACCATTAGCAAATTTAGCATTTCGGAAGTGATGTTCTTGTATGGCGGAATGCAAACACCCAATTAAGGCATCATCTCAGATATTTGTATGTATTTGAAGTAAATACCTTTTGATTTTATTCAAATCGCTTTAAGAGTGACTTTTAAGTTCTACAGCAGTTGTGAAAACTAACTCTGCTTTACGGTCAGAATATTGAATGGTCACTACTATGCTATCATGATGATGCTATAAAAAGGAAAGAACTAAAATATCTGATTGATGTCGCTTGTAAGGCTTAATCTTTCTTGAGGCAGATCAATTTCCCAACGCTGACATAAAAGTCAACATACAGGACCATAGTCTCTGGGGGTGAGCTACATGTCTTTCATCTTCTGACGCGATATGATGTTCCTCCAAAATTGCATAGTATTATATTCTAACAGTAAGCACCGTACACGCAAGTGTAACAGCTGTGAATACAACCAACATCCCTGATCATAACTAGAGACCCGACGTTCTGCAAGTCCAGGGCCAAGAAGAAGTAGTGCACATGGATATTGGACAAAGTTTATAAATTCGAGAAATGTGTATCGTATATGTAGTCGGACAAAATCCAGCTACGTATAAAAAGAAGTCCTGAAATCTGGTGTCTGGAAGCTTTACTTTGCAGACTACTAGAGTCTATAGTAATATCCTCTACAGTAACGCAGTGGGTAGAAATAAAAGCTCGTAAAAGACGACTGATGAATCGGTACACCAAAAGTGTAAGGCCTGTGAGACAGCTCGGTGAGCGTGGTGACTGTAGGGACAGCGATAGAGAGGGGGCGAGGAAGCGCATGAAGGGCCCTAAAAACGACGAGGAGAAAGGAGGCGAAAGAATCTTGCAAAGGGAGACAGAGCAGAGCGACGGTCTCGGAAAGGGTGGTGGAGCACGACGGGCTCGAAAGGGAACGACTGGAGGTCACCAGAGCACACTTACAAGATACTCTGGGACGGGAAAAAGAGGAGGTAAAACGTACACAAGGCGCTACAGTTCACGGGACGAAGATGGAAAAGTAAGTTACTTTTATTGTGAGCGCGCTTAGAGAGACGGGAGCGCAGATAATGTAACAAAATAATTAACTACACTTGTCCTTCCACGAATACTTTACAGACTAGACTAGAAGGCTAATAAATGGTGGTGCGATTACCGCCATAATACAATCATATTATAATATCTATTCTCCAAGAGAATAATTCATTCTACTGCAGTATAGTAAAGTTTCATAGTTTTAGTTCGAAAAGTCGTTACAAAACGTCAAGGTTGGACCAACGTGAAGGGGACTATCATGACGATGCCATTGGATTTTTACCTCCGGACGACATGATAGTTTGCCTGAAAAAGGTAAACAATTGCTGTGGGAGATTGACATGAGAAAATGGTATATGTATTTGTCAAGGGTTATCAAAAGAGGTCAAGTAATGCCTCATTCTATTTGAAAAAGGACATGGATAAAGCCAGCTGAACAGATAGCGTAACATTTACTTAGAAATACATGTCAGATCCTGACAAGCACAGAAAGAAGCAGGGGGAATTTTATAGCCACCAGAAAAGATTATGATAGTAAGCAGATAGAACAGTGCCCATTGAAATTTTATATACTTAGTTTTGAACTCCATGAATGGATGTTTTGCTTTACTGTAATCAAATTTGTACCTGTCTTCATTTCTTCACGTATTAAACCCCCTGAATAGAGTGCAATTGTTTATAAATTTCGCCGTTTTATGACTGCTCTTCTGATTGCCAAGAATTAATTGACAAAAGAGAGTTGAAAAGAGGAAATAAAATATCATAACCCGATGATTTCAGAAAAACAAAAAATGAACACCGTTCTAACGATAACGGGCGTTAATTATAAAACCACATACCCTTATTAATGAAACGAATAGAGTGGGCGAAATCGTGGCGTCCTAGACCAAAAACCGATAACACCAGCGGCCAAAACTTCTGCACATATATGACTCCCCCTGCTGAAAGCTTACTAGCTGAAATAGTCCTTGGAGGTTTCTTGAAATTTCATGCAGTGCTGCCGTAAAATAACCCTGAATCACTGCCCTGATTGTGCACATTGAAATATTATTTCTAAATCTACAATCCTAAAAAGCGCGAAATTGAATTTTTTGTTTTCATATCAATGTCTTATATCAATTTTTGAGCTCTCTTCCAGTGCCAATGAGGGCCGTTTAGAACTTTTTCAGTACTTTCCGGGTAAGCCCTACCGCTCAACAGTACCGCTCGATCTTTCAAAAGGTTTTGACTTTTAATAACGAAAAAAATGATTTTCTTTTCGTTTCCTCATCTCTTTTTACTACAGAATCAGCTTCTGTTCAGGTTTTAAAATATTAGTGCTGTTCGGTGCTAATTTACAAGATTGAAACAGGATGAGAATCCGAGGATTAAATCTGGATTTGAATTTCTCAATTTTCTCCCTTTTCACGCATATGTAGCTATGGTCAAGAAGTTCAGAACGAACATATCCCAATCGCATCGCATACTGTAAATTGGAACGGTTCTCAAAGTGCATTAAACGGGATCTCACTTCGGCATTGTGTCTCGTACGATATCTCGGCGCAAAATCTCTCTGTTTCATTGCCTTCTCTTGCGTGTGTCACGCCCCCTCGTATTTCCCTCCTTTTTTCTCGCCGCCCTCAAAACAGCACACCAAGTCGTCACGAACAACAACCACTACCTAACAAATACTCACATTAGCAACCCAACAATGTCCAATATCCGTAAGAAAGTTCGTACGTTCCTTCGCCGCATGTCCCGCACACCTGACCGCAGAGCCCCCGAGACGCTGGAAGACGTCGACGAACCACAAGACAAGATCAGTGCAATGTCTCCGCAGCAGGTCACTCTGAGTCCAGACCAAGTGACTACCCCCGAACAGCAAGGTATCTCCAGAACCTGGCATTCCCCGAACGACTCGCTAGACTCTGAAAGTCATGAGATGACCACATGGTCTAGCTCGGCACACTCTCCGCACGAGTCAGAAACATCAACTCGGTCCTCTGCGCAAAATTCTGAAAATTGCACCGAAAGGACGCCTAAGCCCACTCATTCACCATCTTCGTCGATGCGTTCGCGCAATACCCAGAAACAGTCCGAAACCCCATCCACATCTAAAGCGGCACTGGAGACTGAGAAGCGTAACATGTCCAGAAAAGAGTCCAACATAGAGACACAAACGTCCCAGGACCCGCATGTTTCCAAGTCGAGCAAGCCGCGCCCACGCAGTATGAGTGCTCTCACTTCAAAGAGACATGAAGCGTTCAAGAGAAAATCGCCCATGATGCCTGATCGTCCCATCTCCTCTTCGTCACGTCCGAGCAGCCTCCCTCCATCTGCTAACCGTTCTAGCCGCCGCCAAAGCTCTTTCTCAAGGGCGGATCTAGAGACTGGATATGTACCGACAATCAGCAATGGATTAGACACAAGTGAGCTTCTGAAGGACGCTCCGTACCCGAACAAACAAATTCGGAGGGCGGAAAATGAAGAACAATTTGAGCAACATGCGAGTGTTATTGAACAAACCGTTCAGCAACCCTCGAATAGAACATGTACGAAGAGCTTTCCTGAAACGAATGAGACAATTGGAGATGATTCCGAACACGTCCTCACCACACCGGATTCCAAAATCCTTGCAGTCCGGACTTCTGCTGATTCATCAGGCAAGGTTACCACACCCAAAGCATGGAAGCGAAGAGCGCTGTCACGAACTGCGGAGCTTGAGGGTGCACAGGAAGACATAGAGGCACTTCGTAAGCTTCGTATCGCCTCGAAGAAAGCGTCAACGCGAGCAACTCCCCTCCCGAACATATCATCTGTACACAGGAAAAAGGAATCTAACTCGAGAACTCCAAAGAAATCAGCACAAAAGCAACCGAGAATATCGAGAGTATCGCGAACCACAGACTACACACCGATCTCTGCGGCGAGTAAGTCCATCATGCAGGCCCTCAAGGACAGCGACAAAAAATCTGTGGCTACTCTCTATGATACAAACACACCCACGCCATCTCCTGATTCAGATGGTACCTTGGAATCAAGCTCCGAAAGGACTGGAAGTGAAGAAGCAGTACATGAGAAACGAACCGAGAGATACTTCGGCTCCGCCCGTCGCAAGTTGTTTTCAGTAGACAAAACTTACGACTTACTTCGATCTCCTCCTCTACTTCCAGAGACGCCATCCAATATCAAATCTTCACGTCGCGTTTCGAAAAATTATACGAAGAAGAGAACAGAGAAGAAATCCTCGGGAAAAATGGCACCACAGTCGTATTTAGTCGAAGATGCATGGACCTCAGAGAAGGTCAGTAGCTCAGCTTCAAAGCGTCGCAACTCATTTGATAGAAAATCTGAACACAATTTTGAAAGGATGAAGCCGGGGCTCACCACGGAGGAACTGGCCATTTTGGAGGCGAACGGGATGCAAAACAACAGCGAGAAGATACCTGAAAACATCCCGAGCGGGAAACGAGCCTGTCAGAATACATCTATCATCAGCACTCCTAGGAAAACCGACCAAGCCCTTTCCAATGCATTGGCCAGCGGTTCCCCGATGAAAATGGAGTTCAAAGAAAGCCGAAAGCCGTCAGGTTTAAGCGACATCGTGTCGGAATCGGCCGCTGACAAACATGTGTATGAAGTACGTGACCGAAGCCATTCAGGTTTGGATGCAGAACAAACGACTTCGAATGCGGATAGGGCAAGCATTGACCAATCTCGAACGGATGAAATGGGGCACATGGAAACGCCCAATAGGCGAGTCAAAATTTCCGCCCGTGATGGTCAGTCCAAGGATGTGAAGAAGGAGATTGAAGAAGAATTGATGAATAGAGATTTGCATTCTGAAAAGGTGCGGCATGTCGAAGGGAAAAACGTCTCTGCAGGACTGAAACCAAGAGTGGAGCATTGGGAGCGCAGGGCTGCCTGGACAACTTCCCAAAGGCTCTCGATGGATGCACCCATGTCAACGGGTCCGAGCAGTGTATCCCGGGAACGTCCGTTCACGTCTGCCAGGAAACGAGCTGGCCGCCCTCGCTCTACCAGCGAGCTGGGCAGAGGCACACATCGTAATGAAGAACTGTCAAAATGCACCGCACGGTCTTCAAGAGAGAAGGTAGTGCGTTTTTCGGGTGTCCCCGAACCATCGGTGGAACATGGCAGTCGCAAGAATGAAGGAAAAGAGAGATCATGCGAAGATTGGATGCTGATGTTGATCAATACCACCGGTCGCCACCTTGGATGGAGCGCCGCCGGAGGTCAAGTCTCTTCTGCACTGGTTGCAATGCAGAACGGGGAAATTTCCCGAGAGGAGGGGTTCCCCTTCATCGTCAGTATCATCGGAGGGCGGCCGGACCTCATGGAGCTCCTTGCAGGCGCAATTGGTGCTGACTATGAGCTTGTGCAGGGGGCCGGACCGTTGATGCGGTGGTTCCTTATTGAGAAAAGCAGTGGGATTGAGATTGCCCGTGGGATTCGCACAGAAAAATAGGTAATATTTAGTGAAGAGATAATGATCAAGGAGAGAATAATTAGTGTAGACATAACGATCCATAGAAACGTAATAAAAAGTAACGATTTTTTACATTTTGCCTATGACACGAAGGACGCGCGAGTAAACGTCGATATGCTGGACTTAGAGTTTACTACGTTACCTACTTAGACTCTAGTAAACTTCATAGATAAGGAACAGCACTGGAAAATTTTGCAATTTAAAACGGAGATATCATCTATAAACTGTTCATCGTTCGCGTCCATTGCTGGCTGATGCCACCTCAGTATCCTTTAACATAGGTTGGCTTTGCAGGTTTGGCTGTCTTGCAGAATTTGAAACAGACCCCCCCCCCCCCTCTCTCGTCATGTGTGCTTTTCCTCGAGTGCAATTTCCTGAAATGTGAGGAAGGGAGATAAACGGCGGTCTTCTTGCCTCTGAAATTACAATTTTCATCGGATAGATGGAACAGAGCGTGCTACAGTGTGGAGAAAGTGAGGAAGCAGAGTATGAACATGATAACTAAACTATTTATCTGTGTGACGTAGCTAGATTAAAACAGTAGCGAAAGATGTCGTGTACTGATATTGTTGAAACATTAGGAATAGTAAACACCATGTGTAAATATGTACAATAATACTAGAATAGCAACTCAATTAGTGAAGAATAAACAACAGAACAGAGTCAAATCGGATTATGTGAAACAAATCAACTGGCGCAAAAAACGGTGCTTGATTGTGTCATTCTAAACCAGCAATACAGGGATTCAAGTGACCCGAATCAAAGAACCCATTTGATTCCACAGGTGTATGAAATCTATGGATGTACTGTACCACATAGAGAAGTCAGTGAAAACTAAATTAATAGAATCACCGATTCATTATGGGGAAGTGCTGTCGACATCAAAATAAATGGGTTTGCTTGATTGTAAACCACTTTCGATTGCGCTGAAAGAGTGAGGCTAACCGAAACAACAGTACCTACAAGTGGTTGGCTCCATGCATAGGCTGCGTTGCCTGCCTAAGGGGAGGGATTTCGGCAGCAAGGAACAAGAGACTCTGTAGTCAGGGCCTTGCTGTCCCATGCCTCCAAGTCTTTCAGACATATGATAGAAACCTTTTTAAGTCTGGTCGAACTAGATTATTAAGTGCATGACTGCACTATTGTGCAACCGCAAAAACATTTTTGAATGGTAGTTCCTGACAATAATACAATGTACAGTAGAAATGGTATCTAGTAGGAAGACTAGCACTCCATATGATTTTACCGTGTATTCAACGCGATAAATAAATAATCCGGTGCCAAAACACATTGGGAAGGTAACTGTCTTACTCCTGAAAATGTCAAATACAAGAGCCTACTCGCTAAACAGCTGAACAAAGAAAGACGCTCCACATTACTTCTTTTATGGTGGAAAGACGCCCTATTATGCATTTGAATGCATAGAAAAGTGAAAAAAACTTGTTGGACGGGGGATATTTTTCATGTATGACTGCCAGTTTGTAAAAATATGGAATTATGAACGTCCAATATGGTCTGAAATTCCACTGTAAATCGATAACGGGCCCATTTGAGTAGAAAAAGACAAGAATTTTGGCGAGATAGATTTCACAGACTACTTAACTACATCGGTAAAATGTAAAACGCTAGAAATGCTATAACCTGTGCTACATTGATGTCATTCCCTAGAAATCTCCAACATGCTATGTTACGAGACACACAATATTTTTTCTGATAGTGTTTCGCAAGAGTGTCACGGATGGCGGTTTATGGGATTTTGTTAGTTTCCCTAGCATATTTTCTACTAGCGCATGCTTGGGAAACCATTAAGTCCCATAATGGTATGTAGGTCCATATATAGCATCCTACTAGGGTGCTAGAATTGAACCTACTTAAAAATCCTTACGTATGCTGTGATTGTCAGACACGTGATAGAGTTTCTAGAAACTTCTCATTTTAACGTCGTCACCGGATATTTGGAATATTTCTCGAATCCATAACTTCTGAAAATCACTATCCCATTTTAATTTGATTTTCGGTGCAGCCTGACATCAAGTCATTTAGTTGATGTACATTTTCCCGGGAATTGGTGGTACTTTCGATGTTGATCCGCTCGAGTGTCGCTCTTTCTGAATATCTCTGCGTCAGTTCGCTGTCTCCTTCTAAACGTTCCTGACTCCTTATGGTTACATTATACTTGTCCATGCCGAGACCTAGCTATTTCTACGCCCGACGATTCTACCAGTGACAATACTCATCGTTAACCTCTGGTCCATTCGGGCATACCCTCTTTCTACCTGTGCACCACTTTTTGCTCAAATTTTCATTTCATTATTTTTTTAAATTCTCCATATCCTTCTCAGTACGCCTTGACTCTAGAAGAACTGCAAATTCAGCAACCAGTTACTAAAAAAATAGGTGCAAGGGAAAGGAGCTGATGAGAGGTCGAGACAGATTGGTTTATGTATTATAAAACACAGTATTGGTAGTGGCGCACGGCGGCGCAAGTTCGTGTATGCACACAGTTGCGCAAGGCTTATGAGATGCACACGGCGGTGCAAAGGGAAGTATCGATAGCAGAGACGTTGGGGTCGACTTTTGATGAAGCTGCTTTTTCGTCCCTTTTCATAAACGCGATGTTTGAGTGCTTTTTAAAATACTAAGTGCGGGAGCTGGCCATTTTGCTTCCAATTGAGGAAAAGTAGATGTAATCCTCTTGCGATGAATATGAAAGTGCATAAGCTTGACTGGAGAGTATGCGACTGGTGTACTGCATTTGTATAAACCCGATGTTGGACCTTAGTAAAAGGCATTTTAACTTGGGTGATGTGTATTGATGTAAAAATTATTTGCATTGGCAGCACTTATTACACAGTTACGCCATCTTTCCTCAGTAACGCACCATCCCCTGTATTTATCAAACGCACATCTACATATCGCACCACATCCCTGCACTTCACTACCAAACTCTAAAATACCCAGAAAAGTGTAGAAGAAGAGGTCAAACGGAGCCAAACATGAGCGTATCTGCTCGCCGGATCAGGAGTTTTCAAAGTTCAGTACAAAGTTCAATTGACCGACTACTTACGTCCCTTTAACTTGATAGGCTGTCCAAGACGACTAAAAAGTGTGTTTTAGATCACTTCCATCCCGAACCTAATTATAAGGCTGAAAGGGTCCCCCCTGGCACTTATGTCGTAGTTCAATGGTTCTTTTCTGGAGAAATTATCGCCATTGTACACAAAAATAGTGGGAAAAATGTCGCACCATGTAAAAAACAAGGAAAGGTTAAACAGTGCAATGAATAAGTTTGAAGGATTCTATAACAGAGTGAAATTGACACAACAGGACTGCCATTTCCAGAATAAATGTATCTTCAACTGGAAACCGGAAACCTCTCCCCCCGTATCTTTAATTCATATCAGAATACAGAAATTTCTCGCTTCTCGTTTCCCTACTTTTATATGCGCCGTGCATTTCTCCAAGTCGTCGCTGTATCCTCTTTTTCACACAGCAGTGGATTAGGGCGTCATCCCATCAAGGAAATGAACCAATACATATGCTTTTGTCATGTGTCTTAGTTACCAGACAAAACTTGCTACATTTGCGTAGTTATGGTACAAGTTTTAAACAGTGATTTTTTGTTCACATTGTGTACGTGAAAATATTCTTCCTGTTCTTATCGCATGCGTAGGGGCGCCCGAGGCAAGCATATCACTGGTTGACGGCATTATGCCCTATTGACCTTCAGCTGCTCGCGTTGGATTAACTTGTGGTGCAAAAAGCGCAATGCGCTTGATAGTTCGACGGTAGGGGACCGTCCGTAGAACTTGCGAAAATTCGCTGGGATCATACCCCTACCAGCATCTCGGTGCACGTGTTCCCACGGGATAGCCGCGCCCCGCAGGGTTGAATTAGAGACCGACTTATACACAGACACCGCAATGTACAGCCATGTACAGTACGGCACCGGGATAAGGCAGGAGCCATGCGAGGATAAGACACACACGGTGTGCTGAGAAATTTACAATAACCCACGCCGAGCCACTCCGTACAAAGACATTTTCAGTACGGAGTGGATGCGTACAGGATCAGAAGGAGAACTTAAGTGCATGACTACTATTGCGTTGCTAACTGACTTCGGCCTTCAGCGGCAGTTTAGATTCTGCAATTCGTACCTCGCTGCAAGTACCACAAACCCATTCAATTTGGATATTTTACGAGGATATAAAGTCACACGCTCCTTGGCGCCCGTGCTTGGCTTGGATGCGAAGGAGAAGCACATAATAGTGCTAGAAGTAGCCGAACGACCACAGGCTAGCATAGGTATGGAGTGGGAGGTCAAGACAGCGCCATGGCTCCATGGGAATCTACATTAAGTTTGCGCTCCGGTGCCTCAGTGAGTTCGAGAAGTTCACGCATGACCATGCAAGTTATAGTCCGGATCCTGCCTCTTGGGCGTGCTTTCAACCCGGGCATTACGATCTCGGTTTATGGGCACCCCCATAAGTCCGTGGCGGAATTGCGCCTTGGCACATTAGTGATAAATTACCTCAAAGGCCGATTAGCGGGCCTATTTGGTACTCAAGGGGGCAACCGCAAGGTGGCCCTTTATTTCTCAAGCTAACATCTTTGGGATTCAAACTGAAGCTTCTGGTATCTCTGCCTCTGCTTCCTCAGGGAAGCGAGATCTTCTGTGAGCACTTCGCCTTTGTTTCGCGCCTCGACGCCTTGATATACGCTTCCCAGCCTTGATCCGACTGTAAGCTAAGACGACAGTAGTATCCCGCGCCACAGCGCTTGTTTGGTTAAACCAGCCGTAGAGACAGGTCCCACCGCACCTGAACTTTTACTCTAGGCCTTTGCCGTTTGCCCCGGACAGTACGAGGGCCGAGGGTGAAGCGGCCGTGAATATGCTTATTGTGGTGCCGACACAGACCGAGAGCGACTCCATGGAAACGGTGACGAATACGGCTGGGCCTTCCGGGTCATCAATGATCTGGAAGACCATCACTAAAACCATTTAGGCTGCCGCGGGACCGCCCGGGTTCGTGTCCGGGGCTTTTTCTCCACTTGAAATTTCCAATCAAACTCCCAGCCCTCTACCGGCACCACGTTCTGTACCGGCGCCTCCCTCGATCCAAGCGTTACCGCCTTTCTTTATTAAACATGGGGATAGGGAACTTAAGCTTCTGAGTGACATTGCTAGTCCCGTTGCTTCGGCTATGGATAAAGCGCGAGAAGAAAAGGGGTGAGATCGGGGGGTGCGACGGTGCAAAAAATGCGGAGACGGATCCGGCTCCGGTTGGAGTGGAAATTCCCGCTTCGTCCCACAACGGAAAAGGCGGGATTGGCTCCGATTCTGCCC
>JAVCKV010124120.1:0-19380 GCA_032274145.1 Herpochondria borealis | reverse complement strand
TCATTTATTCATTTATTCATTTATTCATTTATTCATTTATTCATTTATTCATTTATTCATTTATTCATTTATTCATTGATTAGTTCTTTGTCATTATTATTGGACTTATTGTTTTACTGTTTCTTGTATGAAGCATTATTCAATTGATTGAAATATTTATATTTTTGAGGCTATAAAGACGTATTTATTTCTCAAATTCAGTGTTTTTATAATTTAATCTTTAATACTAAGATGTATGTTTTGAAAGAAATATTTTAATTCTAAATTTCTGTGGGACTTTTTTACTGATTCAATATAAATACATTTTAGTATTTCTTTTAATCTTTTGACAAATTTTATATTACGGTTTTCAAAATAAACCGTTTTTAATGCATTATTAAAATAAATAATAAAGTATCATATCAGTTAATGTTTAAATTATTGGTTCATGTATGAATCATCGTACCAATTATTGTATCAAATATTGTAACAAAATATTATATCATTTATTTTGTCAATATTTTAGAAATTATTTGATAAAATATATGATTCCAATATATATATATGAATATATGCTTATATTTGCTAAAATTCCATATCGCAGTACTTAAAATTGCAATAAGGAATTATTGAATTATAGAATCAAAGAATTACTACGCTCACCTGAACGGGTGTGCTATTGAATACCGCTGGAGCTATTGTACTGTTGTTAGAGTCCGTGGCTCATGGGGCGCATATGCGCCATGTCAGTGTGGTTGTAGACGTCGTGAGGTGGTGTTCGATGAGCTCGGTCATCGCGCGCTCGTCGCTCGCAGTCGCCCTGGCAAGATGAAGGGCACAAGATGCCCGGGGCCGGCACGGCGGCCGCACCCCTATTCTTTAGTTAACCTGACCACCGCCGCTCAGGTGCGCTTCCCGCGCCCCGTCCACGCGCGGTCCACAGGCTCCCAGCCTGGTCGCTTCCCCTTCGCATTGGGGTCTCTCTCTCTCTCGGTTCAGTGCCTCCCAAAGTGGTGCTCGCTCGCACGCCTGCTATCTTCCTTTCCTCGTTCCTTCCATCGCTCTCTGCTCGCTCTCCTATCCCTCTCGCCTCGGTCCCTATCCGACCGTTCGCCAGGAAGTAGAGCTCTGTCCGCGAATGTGCAATTAGGTGCACAGGAACGGCCGTGTACACACGTGCCATACACGTGCATAGATTCACAACTGTCCAGTACTCCCGCCAGGAAAATTCTATTAGACCTAGCTAAGAATTTATGATTGAATCCGCCTCCGGAAACGATGAAAATCCTGTGTCGGGTGATTGTTTCTTTGGAATTTCATAGATGCAATGCGTACATAATGGGCAAGTCTTCTTTTCATTTCTACGGCCTTATAGTGACTTTCATGCCGAACAACTGGAGTTCTAAAGCTAAAATTACGGCCGATTTCTGAATGCAAATTCAAAATGCGGGCATTGCCTCCCACACCTCCCCGTGCCTCGTGCTTGATTTTGGCTTTTAAGTTAAAAACCGAGTAAAGGATAAAAATTATCAATGATAATGATAATTTTACTTTTTTTCTTTAATGTTTAGGAGAAAAGTGATTAACATATTAGATGAATTAGTACACTCCAAAATATGAAAACTAATAATCACGTTAACAGAACTGAACACAACATTTTTGATATCAAAAAGATCAACCAATACATGAAAATGGCACTACATAAGGAAAACGATGCAAAGCTTAACAGGATTGATTCATTCTTAATAGAATTCATGTGCTCAAGTCTAATTTCTTTTATTTATGAAACACCTTACACAACTTGGAGGCTAAACAATTTTGAAAATGTATAAAACATTACGAATCATACCATAATCCACTAAAATAAAAATTGAAAAGAAAGGTTGTCATATCAACATTCAAAAGAAACTTAATGGTGCATAATTACACCTAATTTCATAACCGAAATGTGACCAAATTCACGACAACATGAATCCAATAGAACGTATAAGAGAAGGAAAATGGGATACAAACGTAGTGGTGCAGAGGAAGAAAAGTGTTGCTTCGCTCACCACTATTTTAATATTATTATTATCATATGGTAAAAACCAAGGAAAAAAAGTTTCAAAACCGAAATGAGTCATACAATAAAAAAACATGATATAATATAATGCAAAACAAATAATAATAAAAAGTAAATGCGTATTCGCAAATGGGAATCTAAGTACCATAATAATGTAAACATTTGTGCATTGAAAATTTTCAAAACTGAAATTACCAATTTATTTTATGGAATGGAGATGAACATATGTTTACCCCATATTGTATTATTGTAATATTTCATAATGAGAAATGAATTAAAAAGGAGAGGAGAGTTATTTTATAAGATTCATAAAGTTTCCAAACATTATTTTTCAAAATATTATTACGATTCTTTTTTGTTTGAAAATAGCAATAATTGATAGTATTTCAGAATTTTACGTGTTATATAATGCAAGGACATGTAGAAAAGAAATAAAAGCAACAATTAAAGACAAAAAAGAGTATCATAAATACATAAAATATTTATGTTAGTACAAAAACCACATATTGCTTTAAATCACTTTGAGTATTTTGGCAGATAAAAACTGTTACTGAAATTTGATAGATGTAAAATTAATAAAAAAAGTTTTAAACATTTTTATAAATACTGTGATTCAATTTTTGAAAATTTTTAATGTAAAATAGAGGTCTTCGGAAAATGAATTAATTGTTCCGACGTTTTTCCTTTTTGAAAACTTAAAGTTGTAACACGGTTGAAGAACTAGTTAAAAGACATGAAAATACGTGAAAACATCAACAGAAAATTAAATTTAGCAAGGACCTTTGTTATTGTAAATTTGTTAGGATTGTAAAATGAACAGAAGAAGGAGTAATAAAATGTGAATGTAATACTAAGACAGTGTACAAATATAATAAATGTATACTTAAATTTAAACCAGAAGCAATTTTTAATGTGTTTGAGTAAGTGAAATGGAAATTGAAATTAAATGCATGTACAAGAGTTATGATTAAGCTTAAAACCAAGCATGAAGTGAACGTTCGAATTCTACTTAAATTTCGGGCATTTACTCATATTGTTGTTGTGTTTGTTTGTTATTTCCGTTCGTATTTTTGCACAGAGATGCTGTTGCAGTTGTTTTCATCGACTGTGTATCTGATATAGGCAGTGCTCTTCGGACCCTCTTGGCCCTTAAAGAGGAGAATGCATGCGTTCAATACGTGCATGCTGCGCTTGAAGACTTGGTTAATAAGAGCAACAAGATTTAAAGGACACGATGAAACTACATTAAGCAGAAGCCTGTGGTACTTTGCGATGAATGCGTGTAGGAGAACAAGAGAGAGAGAGAGGAGGGAAAGACAAAGTGGATGTGTTTCAACTTTGGCACCCTCTCTCAGCAGAAAACAAAAGAAGTGCGTCTCTCTCGCAGAAAACGAAAAAGGGCGATGTGTGAAAAAATGGTCAGAGCCTTCAAGCAACAAGAACCTCGAACAGCTAAAAGCGCCACAAACTAAAATTAATGACAAAAAATGCATTGAAGAAAGGAATGTTCAAACCCGAACAAGAACGGCAAAAGATCAACATGAACAACTGAGTTTATGCACAAAAAGAATGTTATTAGAATCGAAAAGTATAGATACACAAGTAATAAACAAAAGAGGCAACCTCCTTCACAGAAATAAATTAAGCTGTGCTGTGTGACAAAACTGTTTCGAGCTCAGTGCCTTCTGTCGCGACGTGCACGGCCGTCGCGCTCGACGTGTCGTCGACGGTTTGCGCGGCGGCCCTCGAATTCGAGCTCGAGGGCTTGCAGTGCTCTGCGCTCACGGGCGCGGCGGTCGGGTTTGGCTGCGTCGGGGTGTGGGTATCCGTGTGCGGGCGGGAGTGGGAGTGGGAGCGGGGCGGGTGGGAGCGGGTGGTTGCAGAGAACGAGGTCGGGGTGCAGGGGGTGTAGAGAGGGCGGGGTGGGGTAGGTGTAGTGGTAGGCGGGGTGTAGTGGCTGTGGTCGGGGATGGTGGTTGTGTGTGTGTGTTGCAGTTGGGTTATGCGGGTCCATTGTTTTGGTGTTTGAGGTGTGCGTGTGTGAGTGTTTTAGTTTGTCAAGATGGAGTGGTTGTCGATGAGGGTGGTAGGACGGAGAGGAGTGAGCAAAGAGAGAGAGAGAGAGAGAAGGATGGTGGTGGGAGGAGGGCAAAAAAGACGGGGAGCGTTATATATATAGTGTTGTTGAATTCTTGTGCGGGGATTGTGGCTGGACCGTGGCTGATTCCTCTCCTCTCGCGGTGATGCATTGCTGAGCGATACCCCCTATGTTCGCCATGATTTCCCCCACACGCGGTCAGGCTCATCGACAGGGAAGCTCGACACGCTGCTCGTTGGACGAGAAAAGAAGAGGCACAGATCGGAGAGAGGTGAGAGAGAGAGATGAGGATCTGTAAACAATTCGGCAAATAAGAAGCTGCCAATTTCGTGCTTTGCTGCTGTGTGTTCCATGTTGGCCGCAGGATTGCTGGCTTTTGACCGTTTAAATCCCTTTACAGTTAGTCAGACAACCGTATTTCCAGGGTTTCTAAATATAATTTTAAATGCTCGCCCTATATCGGCCCTTACTTGCTGGCCAGTGTTGTGCATGCGAACCATTGTATTGTTGTGCATGCGAACCATATTCAATAGCCACTGTCAAGACAGCAAATAAGTGCCTCCAATGCACACGACCAGCAATTTAACTTGAAGATACAGATGACAGTGACACCTCTCACTCCCCCTCCGCAACCCCCTTTCCATTACGACATTTACAATATTCCATCACGGGTTCACAGGGCTCAGCTCATTGCGCAACGGCTCGATGGCTTCGAGTGGAGGTCCATTTCGGACCTTTTTTCTGCCTGTACAACAAGTAAGTGTACGGGAAATACAAGTAACTCCGGTATCCAACAAACCAGTGGCTATTCAGTTTAAACCCCGAATTTGTACCCATGAAAAACAAAAAATAATAATTCTGTGTCACATTAAATTATATTTAACGGACTATAATTATGATCTCAACGTGGCTTTCCTGACTTCAATACTTCATATGTTCTTCATGGATTATGGTCATAAGTTGGTCCCTGCAATGAGATTGCACTGAATAGCACAGTAAGATTTCGCATGCTCTTAAAAATACTAATACGTTCCATTTTCACACTGAACCACACTCTTTTTAGCTAGGAATCATTACACAAATATTTCATGTACTCAAAAACAGTTTAACATTATCTTCAAGTGCCACACAAGTCTTTTCTGACCCCGTACTAAAAAAAAGTTTGTCTGTACGCTATTTCTCCCACGGTGTTTCTACGTACGCTTTTTTATTTCGGGCTCTCTGCGTCCGCCCCGTTGCACACGTCGCACTTTCCCGCGCGAATTTCCCACTTTCCCGCTAGTCGCCGCGGTTGCACCCCTTCCAATCTGGAAAAGTGGTAAAGTAGCGACAAAAAATAAAAAATGACAGTTATAACATTTTATTAAAAAACAACAAATTAAACTTTTGATTTTTGATTAAAAATATTAGCATGTTACACACGAATAAAATTGACACCAATCACATGTCAGTATGTCCCATGTCAGTTTAGTGCAACTAATTACAGTGCACTTTCATAAATAAACGCCGCAATAAATGCGCATACGCATACGCATACGCATACGCATACGCATACGCATACGCATGCACATGCACTTACAAGTACGGGTTCGGAAACGAATACAGGTGCAGATACATGTACGGGTACGGGTACGGGTACGGGTACTGCTACGGCTATTGATACGGATACCGGTACGGGGACTGGTGCGGGTGCGGATACGGATACGGATACGGATACGGATACGGATACGGATACGGATACGGATACGGATACGGATACGGATACGGATACGGACATGCACACGCAATTGTTCACGCAAACGTACACGGACACCCATACGGACCTGGAAAAGATTATGAGTACGAACACGGACACGGACATGGACACGAAAACGGACACAGATAAAGCCACGAACACGGATACACACTCGCACACGGACTCGCACACGCCTTAGCACACAGAAAAATAGGAGGGTACGTACAATAACCTGCAATCTAACACGGAAACGCGGAAAGAGACGGAGATGTAGACGGAGAGGTACACGCAAACGAAGACGGTGGAAAGGGGTGAATTAATGCTTCTCCCTGGTGTGTAGGGTGTTTTGCTGCGTCGTAGCTCACTCCCGTCGCACGCACACAAGGGGGAAAGGTGGCAGCGCTGAAAGCGGGGCGAGTGAGGTACGCAGTAGGGAAAACTAGCACGCATGGCCGTGCGAGATGTCTGCGCTTGGCGTTGTGAGTGTCGATCTTGAATGCCCACCCAACCATCCCAGAATGAGAGGAAAAAGGGGGAAAGAGGGGAAAAAGGTGAAGAAAGAAGGCAGACTGTGAAAAAGGCTTTACTTGAGGGTTATAATTTGCTACAAACGATGTTGTCGCCCGTCACCCCCAACCCTGCGCCTCACAGCCAGCTTATGTAGCGGGTGGGCGAGCACCAAAGGGGGAACATATGACCCAAGACGGCCCAAAGGAAAAAACCTCTAAAAGTAAGTACACGGAGTGCCCCTGGCACTCCGTGTACTTAATTTTTAGAGGTTTATTTTCTCATAGCGCCGAGTGCAATAAACTAGACACCCTCAGATATAGCAGTGTGCCCTAATCGTGATCCCAAAATATGGCAGCAGAACCCAATGAGCGAGCCACCCAGCCTGGCCAATTAGCAGCTGTGGTACTCCAAGGTGGTGGCGTGGCGAAGTAATGGAGTACTACGGTACTCCAATATGTGCCCCACCCGATGGCGGGGTGGCGAAATAGTGGCCGAATCCGACCACCCGGAGAGGGCGTACAAGTGTCGATTTTTCCCGGGGTCGGTGCGCCGCCCCCTTTGCGCCGTACCAAATAGGGGCAAGGCGGTCCAGTTGTACCATGAATTCACTGTAGGAAGGATTGGTAGCTCTGGATGTTTGCGAGCGCGAAGATGCGCGTGGAACTAAGCGGTAAGTTTTTCATGTGAAGGCCCCGAAACTGGTAGGTTCCGATGGAAGTGGGGGGTTGGGCGCGGTGCATGGTGCGCAAAAAGGATGGCAGTGTGATGAGGAAAGGGAGAAAAAACGCATGTGATAGAGTAACAACCGGCCGGGTACTTTGCGGCGGGTGCGAACCCTCCTTTCCGACGATATACATGCGCTCCGGCAGGGGTCAAAAGGCGTCCAGTGACATTGCCAGAATCTTCAGAGGCAGTCAGAAGTCAAAGAAGACGATTAAAGAGAGTGTTGATGACGTGGCGCAGAAGGCGCCAATCCCACATCAGCACAATCAGGTGCCGAAGGCGCCTGTTGATGAACCGAAGAACGTCGCGCCCAAAGCACGACAAGATGTTGACGATGGTGCCGGAAGAGCTGGACATGATGCTGATGTTCAAGGCGATGAGATGACGAACCAAACGCAGGCAGGGCCTGCGTACAAGAATGATGATTAAGACATCGCGCCGAAGGCGCGACTTGATGACGATGATGTCTACGGTAAGGTACCTCCGCTTACCGCAGAAAATTCCTGGCCGTTCCTTCTCCTTCGGCTCCCGTGGTCATGTGTCAAATAGATCGCCTTATGGAGCCCATGAAGCCCAAGCCACTTCGACCCAGCCTTGCTAACAAAAGATTCGTGAACTAATGTTGGAAAAAATGTCGGCTTGAACTTAGGGGCTTCCTCCATGAAATGGAACAAGGGATCGACAATCTGGGGAAGACAATGGAAGTGATCCCACTGTTCGTGGTAGATGCGAAGAATTATGCCGCCTCTGCGCTTATGAAAGCAACCATAGGCAAGGAGACAATGGTGAATGAGATGAGCATTGTTCGTGTTGAGGTGAAAGAGAGCTTACGCAGAGAAGTAGGGGTCGAGTCATCCGTTGGCGCCCAAGGCCAGGAACTCACCGGAATCAATTCCGATGTCTTCGCGATGTAGTCGAAACTGGGCTCCATTAAGAAGCAATTTGCCTAATTCGGAGTGGTTGCAACCCTCTTGTCGCATCCTCCGCCAGCGGCGGACCAGCAAATCTCGGCTGACCATGTGCCCGTTCAGCCCCAAAGCTCCACCTGAGCACCGCGTTGGAGAAGAGACTTTTACTCTGCAAGGGACCACATCGGAAGGTCTCAAGTGGAGTATGTGACGGGTGAAACCAATCGTAGGCTGGAAGCGGCGCACTATTCGCATGGCGCGCAAATTACTTCCGCAAAATCGCCCCGGTGTTCTCTGTCCCACCCGTCACAACGTCTAGTACTCCAGAACCCCTTTATCCCGTTGCGAAGCAGAGAGAAGAAAGAAGTTCCCCGACCTTGGCCTGTATTGCCCTGGATTGGAAGCGCTTAAGACGATGTTGACTTCATTCCAATATGTGGTTGATTACCGCATGAATCGTCTCCGCAAAACGTCCAGCATTCCAATTGAGGAAGATATAGGTCACCTGTACCAGATGTGGAAGTGGATCGACGGCCTGTTCATGACTCTAGGGAAATTTTGATGGTTCCAATCCGATCGGACTCCTCCACTTCCTGACGAAATTCAAGGAGGCGCTTGACGCCTTCAATAATTCGGAAGGGGTGACCGTGCGTGTGCTCACCTACTTCTTGGATATGGATGCCAAGGACGCCTACCAGACCCAGGTCTCTCCCGGTACAGGAGTGGAGGGGCTTAGGATGGCGGGCAAATGGCCTCAAGTGGTCCATATGCTCTTTCAGAGGTATCTCAACGACGAAGTGTTGCAGAATGCCGACGATAAGGTGACCCATGCGTCTCAGAAGTACGTTGAGGACGATTTGACGGTCGCGCAGTGCATCATGAATTCTGCGCGCACGTGCCGACATGTCATCACCCCCGGGGAGCTTGTGCAGAACTTAATTCGCGGTCTCTAGGACACCACCCGTTGGCGCGTCCAGGTTCAGATGAAGTACATGCGCCCAGATTATCGGAACAGGATGATCGTTGTTCGCAAGACCGCCTTGGAGGAAGGCGAAGTTAAGAGGGCCCAGGCAGCTGCTACCAACGTACGCTTTCACCAAACTGCCGGAAGAAACCAACCCCGTACGACCAGGAACCCGACCATGTTTATGCATTCTGCACCAAGCTTTACGTCTGACTCATCCCTTTCGTCTTTGCGTCATCCGGAACAACAGGAAAAGTTGATGGACCCTACGGCAGTAGTTGACACGGCCTTCCAGCTTGGGTATATTATGGTCCTGACCAACGAGCAGATCGAGAAAGCGACCAGAGAGATGAGATCGGAGAACCGTGACGTGTTGCGAGCCTTGGAAGATGTCCCGGACCTCACCGAGGCCCAGATGCAGGCGGCGCAGACGCTCATTAAGAGCGACTACTGGCAGTTTAACTGCTGGATTTGTCGCGAGAGTGGTCACAGAAACTTCAAGTGTCCCCACATCTCTGCTTCTCAGCGCATCTACTTTGATTACAAGTGCTACCTATATCAGATAGAGGCGAAAAATCTCCTGAAGGACTGATACCAGCAAAATATGAATTCGATTAAGAACTCTGGTCCCGAACCCGGTCCTCGTCCAATGAACCCGTACGCATACGGCGGTGGTCGAGGTGGTCGACGTGGACGTGGACGTGGTGGCCAATTCCAAAGGCGGAATCTTCCGCCCTTTCAAGTCAATCATGATTGTCCTCACCATCCCGGACAGGTTCACGTGGTCAAAAACCCGGATAAACCGACGCCAACTTCCAACCAGACCGAATCAGTAGAGTCGTCGGAAAACTGGAAGTGACAGACACCACGGAATACGGTGCCTCTGTATAATCCAAACATGCTTCTGCAGAGAAGGAACAGTCAGGGGGTAATGAGAAATGTATGCGTGCCGAAGTCTCAACTCATCACGAGTCGCGACAAATCGTAAATGAAAATGAGTTTGAACCATACCCCTTGACTGCTCCTCTTCCGTTGAAGGGTGAAGACGATTTTCCACATTAATTGTTGCGAAGCAGAAGGAAAAGAAGACGAAGATTACGCATGAAGATGTACCAAAGAGAACCGCAGTCCGGCATAAGGCCCGGAATCATCGTCGACGCAGAGTCAATGCCCCATCTCCAGGTGCAAACAGGTGACCTAAGAATAGAGGAGACTAGTAAGTCCGCAGATGAGAGTCGGACCAAGTGCCTTGTTATGCCTGGTCAGAATTATGTGATGTCCGGTTCCATCGGTGTCACGGCAAGGGTAAAATTGCCCTTGCCATTTCTCATCGACAAAAGAGCAGGATACAATGTGATAAGACTTAGTTCCCTCCCCTAGGAATGGACTAAGGTGGTCACGGCGAACGATAATCTTCCCAAACTTGGTGATGCAGATGGTAACAAGCTAAAGGTTGCACAAGAAGTCCTCCATAGGGTACGATTTGGCAAAGCCTTATACCGTGTGGCCTTCCTAGTTTTCAACCACTTAGCGGTCCCCGTCGTTTTGGGGACCCCGTTCACCAATCGCCACATCGATTCAATTCGATGTATCAAACTCCTCATCATCGGCCATGGAACCGCGTCCGACCCTTGGAAGGAGAAGAATGCTCGTATCATGGAGCGCAAGACGTTACCCAGTGGTGACAAAGTCAACACGGGTGACGAGACCGCAACACTGACGTGCATCCGATTAGCCCGACCGTTTCACCTGCCGCCATTCACACAGCGGCAGGCAACGCTTACGAAATTTTTACGGGGGCTAATAGTGACTGCACCGAATCAAGACGTCGTGGAACGCTACGGCTTTCGTGTCATGAAATCGGTGAACGATTTGTCAGCGGATCAGCCATTCAAGATACTTGCGAGAAACTTCAACTCCAAGGAACGTCTTCTTTCAAAGGGGATGGTTGTGGTGTACGCGTCACGATCACCCCGTGATCTGATCAACTTGCGAAGCGATGAAGCTAAGGAACTCTGCCGGTTACATGGCATTGGTTCTCCCATCTTCCTACTTGAACCAGACCACACCCAAGGGAAGGAGATGGAAGAGGCAGGTAATATCAGAGCCCTCATGGACCACGCTCTCTCCTCCGACATTGACGCCCACAAATTTGTCGCAGACGTCCTTGTGACGGCTGGAGAAGACATAGACGATGTGTCACGCGAAACGTGTTGGAATGAAACCATGGGAAAAAGTCAACCCGATGAGAAACAACCGCGGAAAAAGGACATAAGACCAGAAGCAGTGGAAAATATGCCGAGGATGGAAGATGTCCAAGCGCCGACCAAGGCGCGCCCAGATTAGAAATAGAGTTGGAGGGATCAGATCGACTTGGACCAGCTTAAGAACCCAGCCCTACAGAAGTGCGTCATGATGATGCTGGAGAAACATTCGTCCGTGTTTTAGGGTCTGTTGGGGCAGAGAAATTCCAACGAACACCGGATCAAACTGAAGCCTGGCACCGCTCACGTCAGCTTGCAGCCGTACCGCGCTCGTTCCGAAAAAAGAGAAAATATTCGGGAACAGATCTTGTACCACTTAGCGGCAGGTGTGATTGAGCCGGCACAAACGGAGTGGTCCAGCCCGGTGTTGTTGGAACCGAAGAAGAACGGCACGAAGAGCTTCTGTGTCGACTTCCGACGGTTGAATGCCTAAACCATCCCGGAAACATACCCGTTGCCACGAATGAACGACTAAATTTACAGCCTACGCAATGCAAAAGTCTTCACCTTATTGGATGCGCTTTAGAGGTACTGGAAGGTTCTGATCGTGGAAGAATATAAGGGAAAGGCGACGTTCACAAGCCACATGGGCACTTACCGATACCATAGAAGGTCCTTTGGTTTGCGAAACGCCCCGTCTACCTTTCAGCGTGCTCTCGACATAGTTCTCTCCGGAGTGCGGTGGAAGATGTGTCTTGTGTATATCGACGAATTCATCTTGTTTTCTCAAGACAATGAGGAGAAACTTGAGCACGTGGAACATATCCTCTCCCTGCTCGTTGACGCCGGAATCAAGCTCAAGCTCAAGAAATGCCTCTTCTTCCAGGACGAGGTCGAATACCTGGGGTTTCCAATCCGCTCGTGCAAATTGAGTGATTCCAAACGCAATGGAACGACGCTCTATTGTGCTGATTATGTGGCGAGACTGCGAATGGCCATTGAAAAAGCCAAGGCGAGTCTCCGGTAAACCCAATTAAGATACAATGCGAATGTGATCGACGCATCCGAAGGGTCCGCAAGCTCAAGGTTAATGACGCAGCCTACCTTGACGAAAATGACGGTGCAAAGAAGCAGGAAAAATTGTCCCATCAGCTAAGCGGCGCGTTCGGCGTCCTCTCTATTATTTAGTGCGATAACAATGCCGTTATTCAACACGGGGATGTGAAGTTGTTGTAACCACCCTCCGTCATGGATGCCCCGATCTTACGTTTTTGACCTTGAATACATGGCCTAACTCAACCATCTCCCTGACAAACGACTCGCGGCTTGCTTCGGCTCTCCCTCTACCTCCTCCTTATGACGCACCCGCCGGGTATTCGGTTCTTTAATTGTGGGCGGCAGACAGGGCCGCGGGCATGGCACAGTCGTCGGTTTGGTGACCGGCAGGTCGCGGTTCTCTCTCAGATGTTTTCCCTTTTCCTTTTTCCCTTTTCCCCCTCCTTTACTTCTGCTCAGAAATCCATCAAGCATCGGAGTGACACCCCCTTCATTTCTCCCAGTTTGTTTTTGGTTTTGTCATTGTTAGATCTGATGTTTTGGTGCAGTGCGAGAGTGGAACAGGCGACGAGGGCGCTTGACGTGGTGTACCGTAAAGTACAATGTTAAGCCCGCCCGGAACGAGGAGGCTACAACCCGCGCCTCGCCGCGCGCCTCGCCCCTCCCCCCTTGCCGGACGGGCGTGATAGTGTGGTTTACCAAGCCGCGAACGCGGCGCAGCGATATGTAAAGAAACGACGGGGGGTGCCCGAAAAATCGCGCCTCTAGGAGCGACCTACCGCCTCGCCTTTTCCTCTTCTCCTCTGCCGCTAGTGCGACCCCCATGAAAAGCGCCTGTGGCGCCTGGTTAGTTTTAAGAGGATATATGTACCCTGTTGGCAGCGTCGCGCGGCGTGAGATACCCGTGCCCCTGGGGAAGGGAACTGCGCCTTCCATGCGACGTATTCATAGGGGAATGGTGCGGTGGCATGTAATGATCAAGTGTGTGCAAGGACAGAATAGGCTCCGTGGGCGCCTGAGGTTCAAGGGTACAAGGGAGACGGAGCGGGCAGACACTCGAATGCCGTGAGAGATTTATTGCGACAACCACGCGCAATCACGCCCACGGCGCGCGAGATTTGGTCATGTGTAGAGGGAGCTGCGTGAGGCAGTAGAATAACCCTCCACCACCGTCCAGGCGTGCCGTGCCGGGCCATATTAATTTGATGGCCGCAATGAATTTGGCCCCAAATTGACACGCGGCCCGGCCCGGGGCGCATCGGACAAATCATATATCCAACCTCTTCCCGCAGAAATACTCACATCTACTTCCCTTCCCCCTTCTCCTCTTCTCCTACGTCCTTCCACCGCAACCATGAAAAACCGGCGCGACAAGCGCGCACGGACCAGAAAATCACCCCCTTCCCCTCCGAAGCTCTGTTAGTCGCCCTGAAGGCGCGACTTACCCCACAGCGCGCCGGAAGATTCTTGCATGCGGTGAAGACCACACCGCCTGCCATCCGCGCCATGGGCGTGAGAAAGACGAAACCACCGCAGCACGCGCTTACCTAGACCCATGCCGACAAGTCGCACCGAAGGCGCGACTTCCATCCGGCACGCGGCGCAGCGAGGAACGCGCAAGTAAAGAACACACTCCTTTACTACGGTGGGATGACTCACGCCTGGTTGCGTACAGAATTACCACACAAAAACCCCTCCGCCACGCTGTTCGTCGCGCCGAAGGAGCGACTTCGTACAAAGCGCGCCGGCGGGCCCTTGCAAGTCCTGAAAAAAATGAACTGCTCCCCACCCACATCACGAACACCAAAATGACGGCACAACTGCAGCGCGCGCCTACCTCGACCCGTGCCGTCGCATCGGTACGTCGGGCCGAAGACGGGACTTCCATCCGGCGCGTGGCACGGCGAGACACGCGCAAGCAAAGGAAATCGCTCGACGACTACGATGAGACGACGCAAGCCTGGCGGCGTATATGCAACAGCACGCCACTAGCCCCTCCGCCGCCCTATTCATCGCACCGAAAGCGCGCGTTACTATACAGCGGGCCCATGTATGCGCTAAAAACTGCATCGCCCGACACCTGAAACATGACCGAAACAAATCCCCTCAAACGCGCTGTCCGTCGCCTAGAAGGCGCGACTCACATTACAGCGCGCCGGCGGGCCTTCCCGTACGAAAAGTGCCGGTAATTTACCGCGGGAGGGAGAAAGGTGACGAATAATTTGGCCATGCTAGCGCGTCGGTACGTCACGCAGAAGGCGTGGCTTCCACCCGAAGCCATTCATGACCCCGAAGAACCGCAACAAAGGCCACCGAACCACCCTCCTGCGCAAAACCAACTAGAGGCGTGCTGGTCGTGTCGGTTCGTCGCGTCGAAGGAGCGACTCCCTCCCGACGCCCGGCATGTCGGGGCGAATTACACCACGCCAGCTACGCGATGCTACTGATTATGATGGTGATGATGTTGTTGATGATGATGAATGATACTATTATGATGATGACTGGGACTTGATGTTGTGGGCTCTGCATGTCGCGCCGAAGGCGCTAATTCCTCAGGCAGACACCGCAACTATCGCTACGGCGAAGATGATAGATGCAATGGGATGAAAAAAGTATTCTTCGTTGCGCCGGAGACGCGACTCAAGTTTATGATTATTGCAAGGACTACCACTCCCTCTGACGTCCACCCACTGCAGTTGGAAAACAGACAGGCAACCCCACTACCTCCGTCTTCTCCACGGCCTATGCGGACGCGATCTGTCTGGCCCAACGTCGTCTTCGTCGCGGTAACGGCCCTAACCACTAGAAGATACGCTGTCATGCTGACCTTGCCCCCGACCGCAACCGTTCAATGTGACGTCTCGTTCGGCAATGGGACGAAGGTTGCCCCTATCCAGTGAAGGTGCCTGGTCTTTCAGCGCAATCAAGCGGTCCTAAAGTCCCTCCACGCGCGCGGTCCTCGTGAGAGCGACGCGGTTGCCTGCACGATTCCCCTCAACATGTTATGCACCGGATACTTACGTCTCGCCCGACCCATCACGCACTGTACGATCTCCCGCATCAGTGTCGTGGATTTTCATTGGGTTCCGCAGGCCGGGGTGGCTCTCAAGCACCTCGGAAATCGGTACTTGCGTCGCCCCCACCTGGGCGAAACCACCTTGCGGGCTTTCCATGGATTGATCAGCTGGACGCTGAAGAACAAAAGACCCAGGCCGAATTACATCCGACGAAGCGCCCTCGGCGCATCTTCCTCTCTAACGAGGCGGAGCAGCCTGAGTCGGCGCCCCATTTTCACCCGCTACGCCCTCGCCGGAATTCGATCCCCCGGTGGCGTTAACGCTTAAGACCACCTGGGGAGATGTCACCCCATTTCCAACTTGTGCGGCCACGACGTCCGCCGCGGGGCTGACTGACAGAGTCCGCAATGTATCAACTGACAACGCATCCCTCTCACTACATCGAGCCGAAGGCGCGCCTTCCACAACGGGCAAGGGGGACAAGAAAAGCGTGACCATGGCCTGCGCCATCGACTCGGTAGCCGAGGCCGACGCAGCGGGCACTCTAGACGGCACAGTGATGGGGTTAGAAGTCGCCAGTGTCTCCGGTGCCGTATGCGGTTGGGTGGTAGATCCCGACGTCGCCATCGCAGCAGCAGCGGTCGCATTGGCAGCTATGGACCGGGAAGCCGGAATAGAGGCGCCTCGAATGACGAGGCGCCGAGCCGGTTTCCCCAAGCCCACAGGAGTTGGGGTTGACCTCAGGGGAATGCCTGGTAGAGCCCTCGCTGAAGACCCGGTCCTCTTCACCGATGCTCTGGCCTCCGCCCTGGCACCTTGACCGACTTTCTTCGCGTCTGACGGCGCGAATCCCTTTTGATCCCTCTCTCCACCACTAGCGCCACCTTTCTCAACTGGTGCCTTCACGGCGCCATACGCGACGACCTTAGGCGCTGGAGGCTGCGGAGGCGGCATTCGGACTTGATAATGACCGGAGGGCTCAGCTGGCATTTCCTCCGACAAACACGGCTGTCGCCCCCGAGACGGCGAAGGAGCGCCTGCAAACCCAAGGTCTTGGAAACACCGGGAGCTTCCACGCCGAGCGATTCTAACGAGACATATCGCGTTGGACGCAGCGCGTCCAGATACTCCCGCTGAATGGGGAAGCCAGAGTCCACCGCCCGCGTCATCTCCACCAAGTCCATCCCCGCGTTCCCACACTCCCGCCGCGGGAGCGGAGCGGACCGTTCCGGATGCGGTATATGGCCCTCGATAAACGCGAGCGCGTGCAGCGGCAGCACAGGGCCGCGCTTGTTACAATACCTCTCCTCGGCCCAGGCGTGCACAAATGCCCAGGCCAGCTCCGCCCCGATCAGCATGTCAAGACGAGTAATCTCCCGTCGGTCGTCGGTCGACAGGCGTTTGCTCGGGCGGCGATGCAAGTCATCCACCGTCCACGCGAAGTACCGCATGCTTAACAGGGAGATAACGGACAGGCCCTCCGGAACGCCGTTTTCCCCATCATGTTCGCCCTTGTCACGCGGCTCGCAGATGGGAAGTCGTAGAGATCGATGTGGACCCCGTCTTCGAACCGCCCCACCTGCCCTTGGTTGTCCCTGAAGAATCCATTCCATTTCGATTGGACCTGAAGATGTTGAAGTCCCTCCAGGTCATGGCGATGCCGTGTATTTTCATCACGGTCATCTCGAAACGATGACGAGCAGGAGAGGCTGGTTCATCACGGTCGACCCCGGTGTCGCAGAATTTGAAGTTTTCCTGTGCGAACTGGCAGAACTGCACGATTTCATGTATCTCCTCATCCTGGCCCGCACTGAGGAACGCCCACTGGTACACACTGGCCAAGAAGTGCGCGTCGATTGCTCTGCGGTGCGTGAATACGCGGTCAGTGGGGATGCACGACGGAATCTGGAATCTGCCCAGTGACTCGCCGTCAAACTGGTTTCGCACACTTGTGACGCGACACCGTGCGACACAGTGCAGCTCCTCTCTCTCGACATGCCCCTCGCGCTTGTCCTCGCACTGCAACACGTGCTCGAGTTCGTCCCAGGTGAACTGGATGAGGGGAAACCGCGCCCACTCGGCAAACAGTGTGTCCTCTGGCAGGGCGCCTTCGCGTGCAGGGACGCCCACGGCACCACCATCAGCCAGAGAACGCGCAGCCGGCGTAGGCAGGCGCGACCTCGGCGCGGCGCCTCGCAAACTTTAAACTTAACAAATTGAAAGCATTGAAAGCATTGAAAGCATTGAAAACGTTGAAAACATTTTAAACATTTGAAAAAGTTGAAACATTTGAAACATTAAAAACTTAAAAACAGTTGAAATTTGAAATTTGAAAAACTGAAACCTGAAAATTAAAAATTGAGAATTGAAAATTGAGAATTGAAATCCAAAATCAAAATTTGAAAGTCGAAATTTGAAAATAAAATGTTGAAATGTGAAAGTTGAAATGTGAAAGTTTAAAATTAAAGGTTGAAAATTGAAGGTTGAAATTGAAACTTGAAACTTGAAAGCTAAAAGTTGAAACTTGAAAACTGAATATTTAACATTGAAAAATTGAGAGAAGCTGTTGTTCACCTTTTTAATGTTTGCGTGCATTGGGATCTGAGGTGGGCGTGGGATGTGCACTGACATTTTACAGGCGGTCGGCGGCGGCCGGAGATCGGTTTTGCGAGTGGCGCTTTGGCGATATCGAACCCGGAAAAACGAGACGGCGGTGGTGGTGGGTTAGGGCGGATAAATTTATGTTCAAAAATTGGGGCACAATTGTTTCACGCGAACCACCGGCACGGGCCATTTGCGCAGTGTCATGCCCACCACCGACGTCGGGTTTGGAAATTTAATTAATGGGGGCTTGCTAAGGGCGTCGGGGGGAAATTTCAAAACAATGTAATGGTGTATTGTTCGCCGAAATGCACCGTCCGGGCAGAACCAGTGCCGCGACGGTGCACGGCGGCGCACTTCGAAATGGGACACACTGCAAAACAAAGCACAGTACCTTGCACTTTTGAAAATTTCCGCATGTGAGATTTATTCAAAATGAAAAATGTGTAGGAAACATATGGACTGTAGAAAAACTAAACATCTACTTCTTCCGAATTGTTCTGTGTTGGAGTGGTTATCATAAATGATGGGAAAAGAAATAGTCAGTTTGCAGGAAGCAGCGAGAATGAAAGAGGCTGTGAGTTCAGCTCCGAGCTGACCCCGCTACGCAACAAGTATTTATATTGTATTCTAGAGTAGCCCTTCTGTCACAACTTCAATTCAACTAGTTTAAAGCGTCAGATCCATGAGGTGCTACTCGTGTTACATGTTACCTTGCGTCCAGCAAGTATTAAAAAAACAAGAATTCCTTTTTCAAAAAAATGTGCCTAATTTTGTCGTGACATCACGCATCACAATAGTACACATCAACGAAATGTAAATATATTTTTAGATTTTCCATGGCACACAGTGACGAGGTGGAACCAGATGTGATGTTACATACTTTGGGTTCTCTTCTTAAATTAAGCAATTTTTCGCACTATGGAAAGGCATCATGAAATATTTATTGTGTGACTACTGAAAAATTTAACGTTCTATAACGCATCCGTACGAGGGTATTTTGGAGCTTATTACGCATCAAATGTGCCATATTTATGGATGAGTAGAAATGATTACACATGCGTAAACGTCTGAATTTCTCATGCAACGGACTGTGCCGTGGACGTATTTGGGAACTGCTCAAAATGTTGGAATGTGTACCTATGGGGGCTAGTGGAAATAGGATTCCGAAAATGAAACACTTGGAGGAATTGAAATTTTTTGGAACTATTGGGAGCCTGAATCTTATTTTGCAGAACAAGCTACTCACGTGTTTGCATCCAAGTCTCTCTTGCTGAGTGGTCCTTGTTTTCCAATAATTTTTCGCGAGTCTCGGACGCTTCAAGGACTGGAACTCCAAACTGGAGGATGTGTTAGGCTTCGTACCGTACAATGCGTTGCATCAATGCGACGGGTGGTGCAGCCGGCGCGTACCGGTCGCATGTCATGGAATCGTCCAAATCAAGTACCGATTCTGTAGCAGCCGTTGCATTTCGGAAAAGCCTCAGAAGTTGCCGCGTTATGAAGACTGTGACGTTGGCTTC
>JAVCKV010124009.1:0-19387 GCA_032274145.1 Herpochondria borealis | reverse complement strand
ATTCTTGACCGTCGGTGATGTGGATATTCCTGCCCAGATTTCACCCAAATTCCGAACCATATAAATGAGGCTTTACTTCTATCGCTATCGATACAGAGCGTCTATCCACCTTTGCGAAACTCGTATATAGCCATATTAAATGTCGATACGCTGTCCATTCACTACTGGCATGATCACTTTGCCCTGAAAGTCCCAACCGTGATAGGGGCTGTTTTTACCCTTACTGTGCATTTTTTCGATAGCAAATTCCCAGGGTTCATCTATGTCTATAAGGCATAAATCTGCTGGTGTACCTGCGTCGAGTTTACCTTGTGGCAAGTTAAAGCAATGGGCGGGGCCGGACGTAGCGCGCGCGATTATCGTGGCCAGCGGCAGTTGCATTTCGTCAGCGAGCTTGAGCAATAAACCCAGATAACTATCCAGTGATGAAGTGCCAGGTGCACTCTCTGCAAAAGGTGTGAGTTTGCTGTCGAGTTCATGGGGCGCGTGGTTTGAGCAGATGGCGTCAATCACACCGCTGGCGATCCCTTCGCGCAGTGCTTCAAGGTCTCTGCGAGATCGAAAAGGCGGTGATGTATGGCATAGGCTATTGAAGTCGCTGGTATCCATTTCGGTCAGAAACAAGTGATCGATGCCGGTGTCTGCGGTAACTCGAATATTGTCTTTCTTGGCCTGCTTGACCAACTGCACGCCACGGTGCGATGACAGTCGCGAAAAATGCACGCTGGCACCCGTTTGGTAGCACAGTTCAATCAATTGGGATAACGCAACTGTTTCAGCAGCAGCAGGTATTGCGCGCAAGCCCAGGCGGGTAGAAACACTGCCTTCGTGCGCCACACCATCCGACAGCCACGGGTCTTGTGGTGCGATAATTAACTTTAAGTTAAAGCCCGAGCTGTATTCCATGATCCGGCGTAATACCTGGGTATTTTGAATCGCCTGATCACCGTTGCTAAACGCCACACATCCGGATTCAGATAGCGTTAACATTTCACCAAGCTGTTCGCCTTTCAGGCCAATGGTGACGGCACCAATAGGCAGTACTTTGACACCATTGGCGGCTATTGCACGCCTTTTAATCAGTTCTACCGTGCCCGGGTCATCGGTGACTGGCACGGTGTCTGGTGCGCAAAACAAGGTCGTAATGCCGTTGTTTGCAGCAGCGTTCGTTTCTGATGCAATGGTGGCAGATTTTTCGAAGCCGGGTTCTCGCAGTCTTGCATAGCAGTCGATAAGGCCTGGTATGACAAGCATTCCCTCAGCATCAATAGTATTTTCTGAGGTTGTGTCCGCGGTGTCGCCAACATGGGTGATCACACCGTTTTCGTAGCGAATACTACCGTGCAAGGTTTTGTTTGCCTGAACATCAACGTAGCTGCAGTTTGTGATTGTTGTACTAGTCATGTTCAACCGTTATTCCTCGCCTGCGCTGGCAGTAGAAGCTGTCTTTGCATTGTCGCTGGTCTTGTTGATCGTGTTGGTGCGGTTGGCGGTTAGAGATTTTTCCACATTGCCCATCGCAATCGACATAATCGCCATCCGCGTCGGAATCCCTCCGGTCACTTGCTCGAGAATGATTGATTGTGGTCCGTCGGCCACGCTGGCTTCAATTTCGACACCACGGTTCGTCGGTCCCGGGTGCATCACAATGGCATCGGGCTTGGCCAGTTTAAGTCGTCTTTCAGTCAGCCCGTAGCTGCGAAAGTACTCGTCTTCAGTTGATAGTAGCGCTGTGCGCATTCGTTCTTTTTGCAGTCGCAGTCCAATAATGACATCGGCATCCTTGAGTGCAATATTGAAGTCGTGCTGAAGGGTCACACCTAATTCGCGCAAGTTATCAGGTAGTAGGGTTTTAGGGCCGACTGCGACGATCTCGCCAGCGCCAAGAATATTCAAAGCATGTATCTGCGAGCGTGCTACTCGGGAGTGCAGAATGTCGCCGACAATCACCACTTTGAGCTGCGAAAAATCACCTTTGTTACGGCGAATGGCAAACATATCAAGCATCGCCTGAGTCGGATGCGAATGTTGGCCGTCTCCGGCGTTAATAACACTGACGTGCGGTTCAACGTGGTTCGCAATGAAATGGGCAGCGCCGCTGGCTGAGTGTCTGACCACAAACATATCGCACTGCATGGCTTGCAAATTTCTAAGCGTATCAAGCAGTGTTTCGCCTTTGCTGCTGGCTGACACACTAACATTGATATTAAGCACATCGGCCGATAATCGTTTTGCGGCTAGCTCAAAAGTTGTCCGAGTTCGGGTGCTGTTTTCGAAAAATAAGTTGGCAACGGTTTTGCCGCGCAATAAGGGGACTTTTTTTGTTATGCGGCTATGTACGCCGACAAAAGTCTCTGCGGTGTCCAGTATTTCTGTGAGCCGTTCTTTTTTCAAGCCTTCGATGGTCAGAAAATGTTTGATGCCGCCATCTTCTGTCAGCTGCGGGTCTGTTGACGGGCTGGTCATGATCGATGGTTTAATTACAGGTCCAATACTCATTGACGTGCCTCCACCTCCAGGCTGAAGTCATCTCGTAGTTTTATATTCTCGTCTTCCGTGAGCGCCAATGTCTTGCCGATGATGTCTGCGCAAATAGGTAGATCTCGTCCGTCGCTGCGCTCAATTAAGGTGACAAGAATAATTCGCTCCGGGCGCCCGAAGTCGAAAATTTCGTTCATCGCAGCACGGATGGTACGCCCGCTGTATAAGACGTCGTCGACCAAAATGATCACTTCATCATCGACTGAAAATGGAATGTCCGACGCGCCCACCTGAGGATGCAGTCCAACTCGGCTAAAGTCATCGCGATAAAATGAGATGTTAAGCTCGCCGGCCGGGTCACTGAGACCAAGCAGTCGGTGCAGTTGTCTGGCAACCAGCACACCGCCGGTTTTGATACCCAGCATCTTTGGTTCTTTATCAGTGTTTTTTAGTATGGCCTGTAGTTCTTTACTCATTCGAGTAAGCCAGCTGTTCACTTCGTCCTGGTGGTACTGAGTTGCATTAGTCATAGGTTTGGTTGTGCTAAAAATGAGTGAAGTCTAAATGACGGGAACGTGGTGATTGCGGTGATGAGTCACTGTTTCAGGTTGATTCACTAAACCAGCTGTTCAGGATAACTGCAGCAGCTATTTTGTCAGTGTCTTCGCGTTCGATCTTTCGCCTGTTACCCAGCCGCCGATTCTCCGCTAAAATTCTTGACGCCTCGATTGAACTATACCGCTCATCGCAGCGGTATACTTTTAAGCCGTAGCGTTTGGCGAGCTTTTTCGAAAAGCTGGCAGAAAGAGTGATTTGCATTTGTTGTTCGCCATCGTCGCGAAGCGGAAGGCCGACGACTAAGCCTGCCGGGCGCCACTCGGCGATAAGTTCATCTATTTTTTCCCACTCGGGTCTGCCATTGACGTTTCGAATGGTCACCAGCGGGCTCGCCTGTGAGGTCTGGGTATGCCCTACCGCGATACCGATACGCTTACCGCCAAAATCAAAACAAAGATAGGTGCCAGCTTTGGGTTTGTCGGATGGCGTCGCACTGTCGGCGTTATCGGTAAGTGGTTCAGGCATGACCTTTATCTGCTGACAACAAGGAAAAGTCGACGATGCCCATTGATTGCGCAGCAAGGTTAAATTTCTCGTCCGGATCGGCACTGAAGAGAAGGTCGGTATTGGCCTCACAAGTGAGCCATGCATTGTCAGCGATTTCAGTTTCCAATTGCCCGGCATCCCATCCGGCATAACCGAGCAGCAATAAGTATCTCTCTGGTCCGTTACCTGACCCAATCAAGGTTAAAATTTCTGCTGAACCCGACAGATTAACGCCATGGCCACCATCGGCGCAGTGCTGGCCAATGCTGCCGTGTGGGGCTGGGTATAAAACGAAGCCTCGTTCGCCGTCTATCGGGCCGCCTTCATAGGTGTCGGCTTGCTGATCGGTGGCTTGTTTGCATTCAATGTCGAGTTGTTCAAATACATCACCGGCAGTTATTGCAGCCTTGCGATTGATCACAAAGCCAAGCGCGCCATCTTCATTATGTTCAAAAATATAAGTGACTGTTTTTTCGAACCATGAGTCAGCAAGGCCGGGCATTGACAGTAAAAAGTGGTGGGTTAAATCCATTCGCCGCTGTTGCTCTGATGGGCCGAGGCCAGACGGGTGTTGGCCGGACAATTTAGCTAGTTTAGCAGCTTGGGTAGTAGGATGGCGATACATTGGAAATAACTCGGCAAAGGCTGTTGTCCATGTTTTACAGGCTGGCAGCCACGTCAGTCGATAAACATCGCTAGCCCTGGTTGTGTTCTGGGGGGACTTGTCTGCAGGTATGTGGAGTCATAATTGTCGAAGATGGGTGATGCGTTGTTAGAAGCGTTGCAGTCGTTGACAGGCTGTGCGGCCTGAAGTGACCGCCGTTGCGATGCTTGTGGGCGGGGTTGTAGTGGTGTTCATCCAATCGCTTGCGTACAAGGAGGCCCACGCCGGTGCCTAAGATTTGGCCTGCGACATTTTGCTGTTCAGTTATTCGAAGTAACTAGCGATGGGTGTTGAAAGGTCTGGTGTCCCGAGTGAGCCGCAGCAGTGCAGGGCTTTGGATGGGCGCGCATTAGTGGGTGCTCAGTGACCTGTCAGCATTGAACTGCCAGGTGCGAGTAATATAAAGAACATCCGTTTCCTGGGCCAGTTGCGCAGTCATAGGTTCAAAAGGCGCTGCCATTTTAACAATGTTGGTGGCGGCGTCATCTAGTTGCTGGTTACCGGATGACCGTTGAACAGAAATTTTGGTCAGTTGACCGTATTTGTTGATACCGACCACCAGCACCAGTGATTCGGTCTTTGTCAGTGACTGTGCTGGAAGATTCAAATTGCCGACGCGCTCGACCTTCTTTACCCACTGCAACATATAGTTGGCGGCGGTGGCTTTTTTAGTGCTGGCAGTGACATACATAGTGCGAGGTCTACTGGCTTGTCGCTCCACTGCTCTGGCAATTTCTGCCGATAGTTGTGCGATTTCCTGCTTGCGTCGCAGCTTCTGTGCTTCGCGGGCTTTCTGTGTTTTGCTGATCTGTTCTTGCTCATCTTCCTGGTTGATTTTTTGGTCGGAAAATATTTGTGTGATCACAGCCGTTTCGCGCTTTTGTGTTTGCTTCGGTGAGTTGGCGGGGGCCGCCGTTGCTGCAGCGCCTTCACTGGGTGTTGGTATGTTGCCGCTGTATGGTGCTGATGGGCGCTTGTGCTCTAGGGATTCACCACCGCCTTGCTGTGCGTGTTGAGCTAGGTAATTGGCCTCTTCGGGTGGGGTTTCAGTCGGGCTTTTAACCAGAACAACTTCAAGCGACGGTGGAATATAGTGCTCACGCGCAGCGTCGAAACCCACGCCGAATATGATGGCCAGATGCAGTGCCGCAGCAACTCCCATAGCGGTGGGTAGAATGTTGAAGGTCCGGTGAGCATTTTCGATCGAGTTCATCTACTGCAGCGATTGTTTTAGTGTCCTATGAAGGTAGACCAATTGCGCGAGATCGGGAGGTTTTACAAGGATGCCAGCAACACCCATTGGGCCGTATACATATTGGCTCATCGCAGAAATTGTAGAGTCGTTACATTAGTGCCGTGCCGGTTCAATGCTGCCTTGGCCTTGGGGTGAGATCAGTGGCGCATGGATGCTGCATAGCGTTTAAATTACAGCGGCGTATGAATGCTCTGGAGAATGACAGCCCCCAGAGCATAGGTGATGTTACGTTAACCGTTTGGCGATGGCTTCCATGAACTGCCCGCCAATATCAAGGTCGCATTGCTCATCAAGTTCGCGAACGCAGGTTGGGCTAGTGACATTGATTTCGGTCACCCAGTCACCAATGACGTCAACACCGGCGAACAGCACACCTTTTTCGACCAGGCTGGGTCCAATTTTAGAAATAATCTCTCGATCTCGTGTCGTCAACGGAACTGCGACGCCGGTGCCACCCGCTGCCAAATTGCCACGAGTCTCGCCTGCTGCCGGCATTCTTGCCAGTGCATGCGAAACGGGCACACCGTCGACCACTAAAATGCGCTTGTCACCTTCAGTAATTTCAGGAATATAACGCTGCGCCATGATCTGTGTTTTGCCAAAGTCTGTCATGGTCTCCAGCACCACGCTGACGTTCGGGTCATCTGCCCGTAATCGGAAAATTGAAGCGCCACCCATGCCATCAAGCGGTTTGACAATGATGTCCTGATGTTCCTTGTGGAATTCTCTCAGTTTGTCGTGGCGGCTGGTGATCAGTGTGGGCGGGCAGCAGTCAGGGAACCAGGCGGTGTACATTTTCTCATTTATGTCACGCAGGGCGGCGGGGTCGTTTAACACCAGCACGCCATCGTCTGCGGCGCGCTGCAGGAAATAAGTGGCGAAAACGTAGTCCATGTTAAACGGTGGATCTACGCGCATTAAAATGCAATCGAGGCTCTGCAGTGGTTGTTCCTCCCGGGGGCCTAATTCAAACCAATGGTTGGCATCGTCGAATACTTTGACTGTTTGCATGGTCGCAGCGGGAACCCCGTCGCGCATGTACAGGTCTTCGCGTTGGAAATAGGTGAGTTGCCAGCCCAGCCTCTGCGCGGCCAGCATCATTGCCAGGCTGGTATCTTTGGCGACCTTGATCTCTTCGATGGGGTCCATCAATACACCGATTTTTTTTGTCACTTTGGAATTCCGATAGTTGTGTTGGTGGTATTGTATCGTTTGTCGGTGATTGTTCATCTTTTCTTTGAACGAATTTTCAACAAGTTGCTGATAAGTAAGGGGTAACTTATTTCCGTGGGTGGGGCAGCTGTTGATGCTGACAGAACATTGGGCTACAGTCTTCGCCGGCTGATGCATATTTCTGTCGATGTGATGGATCGCAAGCTGACATCGATCCAATGGGTGGCCTGCAGGCAGTCTGTGTTGATCATTAAATCAAAAAAAACTCATTTAGCCACGGTATCTAAATTTTGCGAGTTCTCGTAGTCGACGATAGCAAAACGATCAGAAGTTCGGTGCAACGAATACTGCACCCGCGAGGTGCCGTGGTGCTTACCGCGTCAGATGGCTTTGCAGCGCTTTGCGTGGTCGAGCGCCAGCAGCCTGATATTATTCTGCTTGATTTAATGATGCCGCGGCTCGACGGTTATCAAACCTGCGCACTACTAAAGCGCCACCCGACATTCAGCAAAATCCCTGTTGTTATGTTATCGAGTAAGGACGGCGTATTCGACAGGGCCCGTGGCCGGTTGGCGGGTTCAGAGCTGTATTTAAGCAAGCCGTTAACATCAGAGAGCTTATTCGGTGCCATCGAGGCTCATGTTGAGTTAACTCAATGACCAAAGATACTGGCCCTGAAAGTGTGTCGGTGACCTGGTCTGCGCAGGCACAGGACCAGGCTCACGCGACCGGTCGTGCACTGCTGTTTATGCTGGGTGACACCACTTATGGCGTGTCGGTGGAATTTGTGCGTCGGGTGGTTGAAATGCCATCGGTGGTGCCGGTCGCCGGGAGTAGTGTCTGGTTTATCGGATTGGCGAACTGCGAAGGTGCTCCTGTACCGCTGGTTGATACACAAGCAATTCTCAATCAAGCAACAGAGCCCAAGAATTTAAAACGGGCGATCATTATTGATTGCGCTTACGGCACCGTGTTGTTGGGTGTTGAGCAGATCACTACGTTGTCTGATTTATCGGCAAAGCAAAAGCACCACACGACACCCGCTGAATATCCCGCTGAGTTTATAGAATATTCTTGTGAGGCTAATGGCGTGACCATAGGCGTGCTGAATGTGTCAAAGATCTTTCAATTTATCAGTACGCCCTCACAGGCATTAAACATTCAACCTGGTGAACACACTTGAACTCACAAACAGTCGCCATTCGAAGAATGTTTGCGTTGTTGGCCGCAGGTGTCATCGCTGTCGTCGTCAGTGGTTGGTTGCTGATTGATTCTGCGACACAGTTGGCTGATTACAGCAAGCGTCAAACGACGGCAACGGAGTATGCGTTAACCCTGACAAGGCTGGCAGATAAGATTGATGATTCTTATACTGATCCATCCAAAGCACAGTTAAATGGTGATTCAATCGCCAGGCTTATTGCCATGGGCGATGTCCAGACCGGTGAGTTGGTCGTAACATCGGGTTCAGGCCTGTTGAAACGGCCTGAAATTGCCGGTTTGAGTGCAGGTAGTCAAACAACAGCACAGCAGTGGTCATTGATACGTAGTCAGATTAGTGCGTTAAACACACAGGCAATCACTGGCAGCGGTGAAAACGGCGCTTTAGAGTTGCGCAGCAGTTTCCTTGAGTCCTTAAGTCAGTCATTTGATGGCGTGTTTATAGCGATCACCAATGAAACGCTGTCTGTACCTTTGATACGCACCGTTAGTACGATAAAGGCCGAGCTGTCTAATCTTCTATTTCTGAGCGGGTTATCCAGTACTGCAGGGTTGAATGACACAACCAACCAAACGCTCGGTCGTCTGCTTCAAAGTGTCAATGCATTACAGACACAATCCTTAGGTGAGCAGGGGGTCTCGCTATTGGGTTATGAGTCTAATCTTTTATTGCAAGGTTTTGTTAAGCAGGTTGCTGAACTAAGGCCTGTGACATCGTCGGGCGGGTCTGATCCACAGTCAATTCCACTGGGCAGTGATGCTTCGGGGTTATCGATTCAAGATCAGATTATAGTTGCCCTGGATCAGAATGAAATATATCGCCGGGCTGTGGATGGTGCAATTTATCAGTATCGTCGTTCAATACTGGGTGCGCTTGCGTGTGTTTGTGCTGCGTTGTTGTTATCAGCCATTATTACCTGGCGCCTGTGGCGGGAGAAATCAACACCGGTTAAGCAGCCGGAAGTCAACTTTGGTCCTATAATAGCCGATATAAACGCGCTAGCCGATGGCAACCTTGCCGCTGAGGTGCGCGGTCTTGATGGTGACACTATACAGGCCGAGCAAGGCCGAAAAATTGCCCAAGCGGTTAACTATACTGGCAAGATGTTGCATGGTCTGGTAGAGGCGTCGCGCGGGGTGGCGAATAGAACACTCACATTATCAATTGAACAGCAACAGATCGCTGAGGAACTCATTCAAACTTATCTACAAAGGCAGCGTCAGATTGCGTCGTTAGCGGAGGGCTTAGAACATAGAGCCTCTGAGCTCCAGAGTCTTGGTGATAATAACATCGTGTCGACAACTGATTTGTCGACGGCTGCCACTGAGACTCGCCAGATTGCGAAAGGCGCGACTGCCGCTCTGGCTGGTATGTCAGCGCAGGTAGAGCTTGGCACCAGTCGTGTGTCGCGAGCAGTAGAGACTGTTAGTGAGCTTGCTTCAATGGTCGACAAAATGAAAGTACTGGCTGAAAAATCCAGTTTACAAGCGCTTAACACTTCTATTCAGATGTCTGCTTACAGTGATGGGGGAGATTCAGATCTGTCGCCACAATTTGTCGATCAAGTACAGAGAACGTCGCGTCAATTAGAAGGTAGTGCCATTGACGCCGCAAGACTGTTGGAAACCATAAAATCTGACTTACATGCCAGTGGGCTCGCGATGGCTAGTTGTGCGTCCGCCATTGACGACAGTGCTGATCATTCAATGAAGGCCTCCCAGTCATTCGCTGCTGTCACTAGTAGCGTAGAGAGCATTGGAGAGTCTAACAAACGTTTAATCAACGAGCTAAATAAAGAGCAGGAAAATCTAAGCGTCATCATGCAGGAGTTGCGTCAATTGCATGAGTCGATCAGCCAGGAAAGTCGTCTGCCAGCGCTTGTAGATTCAGCGCTTGATTTTCAATTAATGGCGACTAATTTTGATGAGTCGTTGTCGCGATACAAGCTCAGCAGGGATTTATCTGTTGATGGATAAGACGCTGACTTCCACGGGTGATGGCCAAGATCAAACTCTTGTGATGTCCATGACCGCCAGAGAGGCTTTGCTGGATAGCAAAAGTGCCATAGAGAAAATACTGTCTGATTTTGGCGCTGAAGGATATCCCGATGCAGTCGCTCAGCGTTTACCGGCATTAATCACCGACCTGCAAACGGGCCTGCGTTCGTGCCATTTAATCGCTGGTGTGTTGGTCTGTGAAGATCTGGCCGAAATCATCGGTAAACAGCACAAGCTGGCTGTGGTCGAGCCATTAGTGCGTAGTTCACTACAAAGTCTGGTGCACTATATTGCAGCCGCTGAATCTAATGATCGTGATCAGCCGGTTCAGTTGATATGGCCTATTAATGATTTGCGGGCAATGCGCAATGAAGCGCTTATTACTGAAACTGTTTTTTCGCTGCCCGATGAATTTTCAGCGGCCAGATCAGACACCTTGGTTTCAGTGTTGCCAGCGCCTGATGCGCAATTTGATACCCACGCGTTCTATCAAGAATTTAGCCGGGTTCTTCAGTCGTTGTACAGTGGTGAAAACCAGGCTCATGATCTGAATGAGCTGTCAGAGTTGTCGCGGGGGCTGATTGATAAAAGTAGTCATGAGTATGCAGCAATTTTTTGGTTTTGCTGTAGTGCGTTTGTTGCTTGCATAAAGCCTGGCAAGCAAGGTCTATCGCCGGGCGTAAAGCATGTACTGCGACAAATAGACCTAGTTATAAAAACCTTTGTGGTTGATGCCGATACAGCGCTACTTTCTATCGAGGGAGTTGAATCTGTAGAGCATATACTGTGCAATATGCTCTGTTTTATTGCGCTGCAAAATCCTGATGATCCTGTTGCTTTAAAGCTGGAGCAAAAATTTGAAGCACGCCAAAGTCTGCTGCAGATTGATGCACTAGCGGCATCACCTGCTGACTCGACCGGGGTGTTGCTTGAGTCGACCATTCATTCTGTTTATCGACTGATTGCTAAAACAAAGCATGCCATTGATGCCGCGGCAGAGCATGAAGTGGTTTCGCCGTCGATAGTGCTAGATAACTTTGCACGCCTGCGTGACGCTTGCACCATTATTTGTAGTGAAGCCGCTGTCCACACTGAAAAAGCCCATACCAGTTACAACCGATTTGTGTCCACCGGTCAGCCGTTGTCTGATCGTGACGTGTGCGCGACTTCTCTGATGCTGGCTGAGCGTGCAATGCTTAGGCAGTTCCCAAATCAACTAGACGCGATCAGTCATGGCGCTGGTGGTTTGGCTGTGGGTGATGATGCATTGCTGGACGAATTGTTGATCAAAGAGCTTAGCAGTGAGCTCAGGCACTTGCAGCGCGACGATACTGATATCGACGATGAAGTATCAGAAATGTCCAGTGAGTGGTTGCAGGCGGTATTGTTGAATACCACGTCGGGTGCAGCGTTTCTGAGTGATACCTTTTTATACGAAGAGCTCTCTCAGTTGCAGTCGTACGCTGATGACTTGCTGGTTGATAGTCGCCAGCCACTGGTGTTGCAGCTGTCCATGTCCGTTGTTGATTATATCAATATTTATACACAGCTTCAGAAGCGCAAGGAGGCTGAAGAAGAGGTTCATGTCAGTCTGGTTGAATTGCGCCATTCAATGAAGGCAGTAGCGGTCCCCGCACTGGCCGAGCTTCTGGAAAATAGCGGGACTCTGTTGCAGGGTATGGGTGACGATCTCGCCAGTGAGCTAGCGCCCGCGGATAGCGTGCTGAACAATTCTCCCGAAGTCACGACTAAACCCAATAGCGGCAAAGAAATCGACACTGAGCAGGTCGTAGGTAAAAAATCTGTTGAAGTTCAGCAGACTGCATCCGTTTCTTTTGGCAGTGAATGCAATGTGCAAGTTGATATCATCCAGCATGCACTCGATACAGCATTGGGCAGTTCTGGCAATCTGTCACCTGATAAAACAGTCATCACAGCACTTGATAACCTGCAAAATAGTGTCGACAAGGCGGGCCTGAGTTCTCTACTGCAATTGATTGAGCCTTTGTCGCAAATTTTAGTCAGTGCAGAAAAAGCCGGCAGTACGCTCAGCCAGTCTGACACCCTATTGGTGCAAGAGGCTATTGTGGCTATTACGCTGGGCGTCGATTCACTGGTTAACGGTAAGCCGATGTCTGCATTGGTTGCTGATGTCACGCAGCGGATGACCGCTGTCGCCATCGATGGCCGGCACCAACTTCGTGGTGATTATGAATCAGCCGGGTTGATCGATATATTTGTCGAAGAGGCAGAGGATCATCTGCAGCGCTTGTTCGAATTGTTTCAACGCTGGCGTGGTGCGCCTCAGGGTGGTAGTCGTATTCACAGTGATATCAGCCGCTTGTTGCACACGGTTAAGGGCAGCGCTGATACTGTCGGTCTGGGCACCGTGGCGGCGCTGGTGCATCACTTAGAGTCTGCGCTTGTCGATGTGCAAAAAGAAACTGATAACGCAAATCCTTCGGTTGAGTTTTTCGATACTGCACTCGACGCGATAGAATCTTTGTCTGACGACATAGATCGAATTCGCAACAGTGAGCAAGTAGGCGACCGCAGTGAGTTGATCACCCGGTTGCAGAGTATCTGTAGCGAGCAAGGGGGCGTCCACGCAAGTGCAACGGCTATCCCGTTGTCGATGACTCAGCGTGTGCCGGCTGTCACCGTCAGGCGGGCCGCTGTCGGTGGTTATGATTCCTCGCTGTCTTCGTCTTCTTCGGGTAGAACACCGGCTTTTGGTTCAGCTAAGTACTTTAATGCGCTCGAGGTGTCTGAGCGTCTGCTTACTAGAAACAGTGGTGATGTGCTTGAGGTCCACGAAGAGCTTCGTCTGCAGGTCGCAGAGATGCGTTCAACGCTGCAAAGTACTAAATATCTGGTCACCAATAGCCAGCAGTCCAGTGCAGGTGGTCGGGATAAATCCATCACAGAAAGTTTGTCGGACCTTGATGCTGTCCAAAGAAGTATGTCTAAGTTAATGGGGCGTGTTGCCACCATTGACGAGCGTCAGCGGCTTGCCATGCAGGATTTATCTTCCTTGGTTGCGACTGCCGATCGGGTATCAGTAGATAGCATCCGTGTGCGCATGGAAAGCCTGGTGCAAAAATCTGCTGAGTCCCTGGGTAAGCGCGTCAGCTTTCGTTTCCATGGGGCAGAGCTCGAACTTGAAAGAAAGCTGTTCTCCGATTTGATCGGGCCTTTAGAGCAATTGCTGACTAATTCGGTTGTTCATGGAATCGAGGGCAGGGTAGCCCGAAGTGATAGCGAAAAGCCTGATCAGGGCACTGTAGAGCTGTCCTTTAAGGTCAGTGAAAATAGCCTGCAAGTGCAGGTTTCTGATGATGGCGCTGGCATCAATGTCACCAAGGTTCGTCAGCGGCTTACAGGGCTTGATGGCGTGGATCAAACGGCGCTACAGAGCGATCCAGAGGTCTTGCGGTATCTCGTGAGGCAGGGGGTGTCGACCGCTCAGAGAGCTGACAGGGCGTCTGGTCGAGGGGTGGGGCTGGATGTGGTGTTGCAGCAGGTATTTAGTCACCGGGGCAAGTTCAGTGTAACGACATCCCCGGGTTTGGGTACTGAATTCACCATCACTATTCCGCTGATCTCTGTCTATATCCAGGTGATGGTGGTCGAGGTGGCTGGTCGCCACTTTGCGCTGGATGCGTCGGTGCTGATTGATGTTCAGGAATCTGCAAGCGGTGCGGTTAGTTTAGCCAGTTTGTTGGGGGTCTCTGACCAGTCCGGGAATGATGATTTCGCTATCATCAACTGTCGTGTCAATGGGCGGGTAATGCCGTTGAAGGTAAATTCAATTGTTGGCCAGGCGGCGTTAAGTTTTAATCCGCACGATTCAGTACTAACCAGCATTCCATGGTGTAGTGGATCAGCATTGCTTGATGGGCGAGAGATCGTGCTGCTGCTGGATACCGAAGCACTGTATCAGCAACAATCTGTGTTAAAGCCGCTGCAGAGCGAGCCAGCGATAGCACTAACATCACAAGCCGATAGTGCTCCGGAGGTATTGATCGTTGACGATTCAGTGACTATCCGCGCTTCATTTGGCAGGGCAATGAAAACCGCCGGTTATGGCATTCAATTGGCGCGCAACGGTGTCGAGGCGGTTGAGATTTTGAAAATCACTGTGCCAGCAGTAGTAATTCTTGATCTGGAAATGCCGGAAATGGATGGATTTGACTTGGCCGCTTACATCAGGTCTGAGGTCGACTGAGTAAGACAATTTTGTTGGTAGTGACATCACGACCGAAGAAGGAAATTGCCGATTGGCTGCAGAGTGTGCGTGCTGCGGGATATTTCGAAAAACCCTGTGCAGAACATGTGCTTGCCGAGGCGGTGGCCGAGCTGCTATTGCCCGGCCAGCCTTAGTTTGGGGTTTTTGCTGTGCCTAGCCTTCGCAGGATGCAGTAAGTTCGAACGGAATACCGCTTTTGTCTGAAATAGCTTCGTCGAAACTACCGCGGATCACGACTTGCTTGGAGTCAACGGTGATGGACTCTTCAGGATTTTGAAGTGTCGACGTATAAAATGCCTCTGGCGCACCGGAATCAATGCCGACGTGCATTTCAACCCAGCCGCCGCTACCATCTGCCGAGATTTCAAACTTCTTACCATCAGCCAGTACACCAGAACCTGCATACAAATGTACTTCTTCGTAATACTTGCCGATATGGCAGTTGCTAACAGCAAAATGTGCAGGGCTGTTTTCGATCTTGATGGTGCCGACGTTCTTAATTTTGGCGGTGAAGCCGACTGTGCAAATGCTTATGATGAACGCGGTTGCGGAAAAAATTAATAATCGTTTCATGTCGATCCCAAAACTTTCAAAAGATTGTTGCATTGACGCAACTTCTTCATCGCGTCAGAGGGCAAATGTTATTACGTTGACATACAAATGTCGAATTCACCTGACGTATGTGTGTTAACTCTTTGAATTTATACTGGAAACGGTGTTTTTATAAGGCTTGAATTGTGGTTTTTTAGCCAACATCCACTCATTTCTTGCCACCGAGTAATGTGGAAAGGCTGGATTTAGATCCGTTTTATACTGCCGAAAACACGCGAAAATGCTCGGATTTTTAACATTTCCTGCTGGAAATTTTGTCAAATGTACAACATGTGGTAGTCAAGGTCTGTGGATAAACCTAGAGCAGTTTGCAAATGCTTAGGCTGATATCGCGTTTCAAGCAATTGTTAATAAATAAGTTTTTTGAATACCTTTCCATCCGGCAATACTGCAAATCTGACTTGCCGGCCCATTTTTACGCCAAATCTCAAAATAAGAACTAATTTATTCTAAATAGTTGATTGATTTTGTCAGGTAATGCATTATTTTGAGAGTAACTACCCTAACAGAGGCATTTCCATGAGTGTGGAAGCTGATAACGTAAATCTTGACGAAGAATTCCCCGATCCGCTCGTTTTCACCGAGGCGGCGGCGTTGAAGGTCAAAGGTCTGATAGAAGAAGAAGGTAATCCGGAGCTAAAGCTCAGGGTGTTTATCTCTGGTGGAGGATGCTCGGGCTTTCAGTACGGGTTCACCTTTGATGAAGAAATCAATGACGGCGATACTGCGGTAGAGAAGGAAGGCGTAAAGTTGCTGATCGATCCTATGAGCTATCAGTATCTGCTGGGCGCCGAAATAGACTACACAGAAGGTCTGGAAGGCTCGCAGTTTGTCATTCGTAACCCCAACGCTACAACGACCTGCGGTTGTGGGTCTTCATTCTCTGTATAGCTGTAGTTAGCGACTGGTATTGATCGTAGCTCTCGGGCGGCCTGGATACAGGCCTCCCAGTACAGCGTAATCAGTCGCCCCGGTAACGGCGGGTACGTTACCGGGTAGGCCCATTTTATGGCGGTATGCAAGCCAGGCAAACGCCATGGCTTCGCATGCTGAAGCATCCACGCCCAGTTCGTTGGTGAGGCCGACTCTTCTAGGTGCTAGCAGGGACTTAATACGTTCCATCAAAAAGTCGTTTTTGGTGCCTCCCCCACAGACATAGACTTGTGCTGTTTCCGGCGCTGTGTGGCGAATTGCCATCGAGATTGTAACGGCGCTCAGTTCCAGAAGGGTGGCTTGAATGTCCTCCGCTCGTTGCGCTGCCAGGTTCCCTTGTCGCTCCAGCCAACTTAGATTGAAATAATCTTTGCCGGTGGATTTTGGCGGTTCAGAGTGGAAATAGGGATCCAGTAACATTTTCTTTAAAAAGTTCGGCAGTACTGAGCCGCTGCGAGACCATTCCCCGTGTTTATCGAACGGTTCCCCCCTGGCCCTTTGGTTCCACGCGTCCAGAAGTGTGTTGGCTGGTCCGGTATCAAAGCCACTCGTCTCAGTATTCAAGATGCTGATATTAGCAATGCCCCCGAGGTTTAATATGACTCGCGGGATACTAGCGCCAAGCGCATGCTGATGAAATGCCGGGACAAGCGGTGCGCCCTGGCCGCCGCGAGCCATGTCGGCGCGTCGGAAGTCTGCCACCACATCGATAGTGGTGAGTTGGGCGATGGTGTTTGGGTCGCCAATTTGCAGGGTGCCGGCAAGATCCGCGTTGGGTTGGTGATAAATGGTTTGGCCGTGCGAACCAATGGCGATTACGTCTGCGGCATTGTGGTTGGTTTTTTCAAGAACCAGCCGGGCTGCTGCTGCAAATGTACTGGCAACTTGCAGCTCAAGATTGATTAGGTCTGACAGGGCAATGTTGGGGTTGTCGTTTAACGATAGAAGGGTTTGACGAAGAGAATAGCTGTAGTGGGTGGTGGCCGAATCGATAAAGGTGCATTGATCACCACTGATGGCGACCAAGGCAGCATCGACACCGTCAACACTGGTGCCTGACATGATCCCGATATACAGACCATCTTCAGGCACCTGAGATTACCGCGAAGCTAAGCGATGACATTTTAAGGTCTTAGTTAGCTTTTGCTATCGTTCTTGTTGACGCTAGCCGAGAGCGCAAAGGTTCAATGTCTTGCTTGAAGGCAATTAGATCTTGCGGTTGTAGTGGGGTAGAGCCGCCAAGTTTAACTTTCTGAGGATCTCGATGAATTCCGTCAACGCGAAACTCGTAGTGCAGATGGGGGCCGGTGGCCAGTCCGGTTCTTCCGACATATCCAATAACTTGCCCTTGTTGGACTCGGTCGCCCAGCTTTAGGTTTTTCGGGAATTTATTAAGGTGAGCATAGAGGGTAGTGTGCCGATCACCGTGCTGGATTTCTACTGTGTTGCCATAGGAGCCCTTAACGCCTCGGAATATAACGCGACCGTCTCCCGCTGAACTAATGGGCGTGCCGGTTGGTGCGCCGTAGTCCACTCCTTTGTGTGCTCGGATGGTGTGGCGAATAGGATGTTTACGTTTTAAGTTGAAGCGCGAAGTGATTCTTGCTTTGACAGGGTTTCGTAGAAACTGTTTCTCTAAGCTTTGGCCTTTGTTGTCGTAGTAGCCGGTTTTACCGTTACTAACGTGCCGGAACGCGCTGTGCATTTCATTGGCTGAGTGGTATTCCGCCGCTAGGATGTTGCCGTCCTTCACTTTTTCGCCGTTCTTGTAAAAGCTCTCGTGCAGCACGGTAAGTTTATCGCCTGATCGGACCTCGCGATTAAAATCAACCGTCCATTGGAATATCGAATAGAGCTCCATGATCACTGATTCAGCCAAGCCTGCTTTAGCGCCATCGATATAAAGCGATGTGTCCATGGTGAGTTCGGCCATTTGAATCTTCTTTTCCAATGGCTGAACGTTTATCTTGGCGTCAAAGCGATTGTCGGGTTTTCTTGAAACCTGCAGAGTTCTAGACAGGTCTATCTCACGCACCAGGCTAGTCAGCCGGCGGGTGCCATCAAGATTGACTTCAATTTCCTGCCCTGCACGAATATTCACCAAGTGCTTCTGAACTTCTGGCAGTGAGGTGAGGGCTGCAATTTCAGTAATGGAAAGGCCCTGATCTGACAGAATACCGGACAAGGTGTCGCCAGACTTGACGACCAGCAGCAGGTTTGACGGCTCTTGACTGTAGTCATTGGCTTGCTCGGTGGCTGCCGCAGTTAAGGGGACAGGGTTGTTCACAGAGATTTTGTTGGTTGACTCTTCCGGCATGAAGTCATCAATTTTGTCGACTTCCAAAAACGGTACATCCTCAACCTGGGCGGTCAGTGGCTGTGCAGAGTGGTTTGCGTTAAAAAAGAATTGCGGCTTGATAGGTTCGTTTGCAATCGCGTTGGCCAGTATTGGTGTTGCAGCCGTAGCCAGATTGGTGGCGATACTACCTACTGGTGCCAGAGGCGAGCCACTTAAAGTGTTTGGTGAGATGGATTCATTTTCTGATTCAGAGAAAACGGCTTGGAGGGCGGTTGTGCCTGCGATAGCCAAGCATCCCAGCACCAGCCCTTTCCTAATGCGACCATTGCCCAGCGCCTCTGGTGGTGGCGCTTTTGCGCTCGCAACTGTGGTGCTAGCGGACGTGGTGTGTTTGTAGTCGACCTGCACGTGATTGCGGGCTCGTTTTGATTTATGTGCCACGTAGAGAAATCTCAATAATATCTAGCTATTTAGAATAAATTTTTAATCCCCTTTCGTCAATTTTATGCTGGGTTCCATTTTTTCAGTTAAATCATTTAATAACAGTGGGTTGTGTTGCTTATCAGCATTGATAGCGTATCGTTAAATGATCGAAAGAAAAGGGCTGGCTAGGTAGGGGTTTGGGCAAAAAAGTACGCGACCGAAGTTGTTTGTGTGGATCTTGATGTTCAATCGGTACTCTGTACTCTTAGATCGTGCCCGGCTGTGTAGTAGTGACACTGGCTCGTCTACTACGCATGGATCCATGTTTCTCATCCCTCGGGTGGGTTCAGTTCAGGGGTTTTGCATACAGCTTTTCCCTGTTCGGAGTGGCTTGAAGAGCTTTCTTTGGGTTGGCGATTGCTAGACTTGGCTAGGTATCCTGTTCTATAGGTGCGTCATATCATGTGTTGCGATCATCGAGAAGCTAAGGCCTTTTAGATCGACCGTTTGGACTGCCGCGAGCCAGTGGGCTTAACTTAATCCAGGTGTTGTGGATACCGCGCGGTCCAGCGGATTTGGTTTGCACCTTTATATCTATAGTATTGCTATTACCTTGCTTATGCGGTCGGCGGGCCAGTTTTACCATTGGACTGAGGTTGGTCGAGTAGGTTGCGGCTTGTCAGAACTCCTGGTGGGTGGCTCCTTGAGCAAGGAGATAAATTAAATAAGTAATAATCCTTGACAGTTTCACCACAGGCTGTAGACTTCGCGCTCCCGGCAACGACTTATGTCGCTCGGCGGGGCAGGTCATCCGGTTTGAATGTTTATTTTCAAGTGCGGGTTGACAGTTAAAAATTTGGTCGCTAAGATAGGCGGCTGGCTTGGGCAAAATATGTTCAAGGGTAAAAAGTTCATTAACAATTTGGTCTAAGTAATTTGTGCGGATGCTTGTACGGTGAAGTTGCGAAAGCAAAA